>ML817910.1:171762-192836 GCA_009831015.1 Picea engelmannii
CCTAACTTTCCTCCTTTCCCTCCCAGTTCAGAGGAAGAGGAAGAGGCACACAGAGAAGCAGAGAGAAGAGTAGAGCGCGAAGCAGAGAGGATGCTAGGTGACAGATATGAGCGACCAGAGGGCAGTGGTAAGGCCCCCATGGAACCAAAGGCAGCCTTCATGCAGGTTATCAGTGATATGTTAGCTAGTCAGCGGACCATGTCTCAGTCCTTGGCTCAGGTAGCTGATAGATTGGTTATGGTGGACATTCTGGGCACACAAGCCCCACATGCAGCACAGGGGAACTCAGGGGCAGGCAGTAGACCCCAGTCACCCACTCGCACATACACCTCTGCGAGTAGGATTCCCCGACCGTTGTTTCCCAGTTTCCAGAGGGCACCCACGGTAGCAGCACAGACGTCGATAGCGCAGAGACCGCCCACTCATGCAGAGGACATTGCAGAGTATCGAAGGGAGTATGCAGCCTTGGGCTGTGAGTTCCATCAAGATATGACCCTAGTCGAGTATTGTGCGCTCAGACTCAGGAACCGCCTCAGAGAGCCACAGAGAGGAGGGTTGCAGCAGCAGGGGCATAACCTTGATTTCATCCGAAAAGTTGGTAAACTCACCATACCTTTTTTCGACGGATCGTCCAAATGCACCGCTAGAGCTTGGGTACAGAAGCTAGACACCTACTACAAGCTCAACCAGATGACTAAGTCAGAGGCCATCAGTTTCGCTACCTTGCACTTGGAGAGTGAGGCACACGAGTGGTGGTATCATGGACGGGTCACATTGGGCCACAGTCGCATCACCTCCTACAGAGAGTTCACAGAGAGACTCATGGATAGATTTGACAGGAGGGATCCAGAGATCTAGCCCAATTGAGACAAACTGGCACAGCAAAGACATTCATCTCAGAGTTTCAGAGGGTAGCAGTGGCAGTGACAGATATATCCGAGTCCCAACTGATCATGTTATTCACAGAAGGGCTCACAGAACCCTTGAGAGGTTGGGTGAAGGCATACCGGCCTCACACCTTGCAGGATGCCATCCGATGCACTAGAGATTTGGCAGACTCTGTGCCAAAAACTAAACCCTTTACCAAACCCTTTATACCACAAAGAGACAATGATTAGAAGAATCCTCAAAGGGAATGGAAGGGTAAGCCCAAGTTGGATGACGATACGAGACGGGAGTTGATGAGGAAGAAGTTGTGCTTCTCTTGCAGAGACCCTTACATCCCAGGGCATAGATGCCTGGGAAAGGGACAACTCCACTACATTGAAGTGGAATCAGGCAGTGAGGAGGAGGATGAGGATATCGGGGCACGGGCAGACATTGATTCAGAGGACGAGACCACTCAGGAGCCAGAGCAGCAGCGGAAGAAACCTCAGACACCGGCAAGGACACAACCCAAGGAGGAGACAAAACCTCGTAGAGAGGTGAAAGGGGGAACCATAGCCACCCTTTCAGGAGTACCCAGGTACAACACTCTCAAGCTCAAGGGCCTTGTACAGGGGCAGCGCATGACAGCCTTAGTTGATGGTGGGGCCACCCACAACTTTATAGATACATCCTTAGTAGCCAGGAGGGGGTTACGCACTGAGGAGTTTGAGGGATTCCACATAGCAGTGGAAGATGGATACACGATGACATGTTTGGACATGATCCCAGACCTAGAGGTCAAACTAGGCAACTACACATTGACAGACACCTTCTATGTAGTTGACCTATCAGATACTGATGTCGTGCTGGGGGTACAGTGGTTATATTCATTGGGGGAGATTGGGTTCAACTATCAGACGTTGACCATGAGCTTCAGAGATGCCAGTGGATCGAGAGTTGTGCTGAGAGGCATGTCTACAGGGGCACCTTGAGCAGTATTGGCAAAGAGGATGGAGCGGATCTTTCGTCACGGTGATGTGGCTTACGCAACAGAGTGTTTGATCACCACGCGAAAGGATTCAAAGGGTAGGGAGCACTACCATCCACAAATCAGAGAGCTTCTGGGTCAATATGAGCCAGTATTTGGGCCGATACCACCAAGGAGATCGCCCGACAGGAGTTTTGAGCACACGATTGAGTTAGAGGCAGGGGCTACACCAGTGATTACAGCGCCCTATAGGCACCCCAAGAAATTCAAGGACGAGATTGAGAAAGCAAACAAAGAATTGCTCGCAATGGGGCACATTAGGCCCAACATGAGTCCTTTTGCATCTTCAGTCGTTCTGGTACTGAAGAAGGATGGCACGTTACGGATGTGCATCGATTACATAGCGCTCAACAAGAAAACGATCAAGAATCGTTACCCCATTCCACGCATAGATGAGTTGATGGACGAGTTACATGGGGCAGTCTTCTTCACTAAGATTGATCTACAGTCATGATACCATTAGATCAGCATCAGGGAGCAGGACATTGAGAAGACAGCATTCTGGTGCCATTTCGGACACTTTGAGTTATTGGTCATGCCGTTTGGATTGACCAACGCACCAGCCACTTTCCAGTCTTGCATGAACCACATCTTTAGAGGACAGTTGAGGAAGAACCTTCTAGTGTTCTTCGATGATATATTGATCTATAGCAAGACATGGGATGAGCATCTGGCACATTTGGGGGAGGTCTTGGATATTATGCAGGCACAATCATTATATGCCAAGGAATCCAAATGTGAATTTGGCCTGAGAGAACTACTGTACTTGGGGCATATCATCAGTGAGCAAGCAGTACAGGTTCATCAGGAAAAGATCAGGGCCATTTTGGATTGGCCAACGCCCAAGAACCTCACGGAGTTAAAAGGATTCTTTGGGTTATGCAGTTACTACAGGCAGTTCGTCAAGGGCTTTTCACAGTTGGGAGCACCACTCACAAACTTGACCAAGAAGGGTGCTTTTCATTGGACAAAGGAGTCACAGCAGACATTTGACAAAATGAAGGAGGTTATGAGCACATGCCCTATTCTAGCCCTTCCAGACTTCTTGCAGCCATTTGTCTTCGAGTACAACGCATTAGGGGTGGGGATTGGAGAAGTTTTGATGCAGGGGGGCCACCCCATTGTGTTCGAGAGCAAAAAGCTCAACAAGTCAGAGAGACTCTATCCTATTTACGACAAGGAAATGCTAGCGATCATGCATGTTTTAACCAAATTCAGGCAGTATCTGGTAGGCAGCAGATTTGTAGTAAAGACTGATCATAACAGTCTCAAGTATTTCCTAGATCAGAAAGACCTCAGTGAGAGACAGCAAAAGCGGGTCTCAAAGATCCAAGCCTTTGACTTTGACATTGAGTATGTCAAGGGAAAAAGGAATATCGTAGCAAATGCCTTGTCCAGAAGGCCAGCAGGATGTTCGATGATGGACATTTGTACAGATTGGAAAGCTCATTTGTTGGTGGAGTACTCCAAAAACAAATTTGCTTGTGAGGTGATGAATGGACAAGTGGTTGATGATAGATATCGGGTTCTTGATGACGTCATTTTCTACAAAGACTGGATCTACTTGGTTCCAGAATCTACCGTGAAGGGGAAAATTATGAAGGTGTGTCATGATTCGCCTACAGCTGGGCATCAGGGGTACTTCAAAACATATAGGCAAATCAGGGAGAGATTCTCATGGAAGGGTCTCAAGGATGATGCGCTGAAACATATCCGGGAGTGCACGACTTGTCAGCAGAACAAGTCTGAGCAGACACACCCCACAGGGTTGCTACAGCCTCTACCCATTCCAGAGTAGAAATGGGAGAGCATTTCTATGGATTTCATTACAGGCCTTCCTCGAGTGCAAGGCAGGGATTGTATATTTGTGGTGGTCGACAGACTGACCAAATTTGCACACTTCTTTGCCATACCCACAGACTACAAGGCCATACAGGTAGCAGAGTTGTTTTTCAGGGAGGTATTCCGGTTGCATGGTTTACTCAGGCAGAATATTCAATAATAGAGATGGGCACTTCATCAGCGCGTTTTGGAAGGAGCTTTTCAAGTTGACAGGCACAGAGCTAGCTACGAGTACCAGCTACCACCCACAGACAGATGGACAGACAGAGATCGTCAACAGATGGGTGGAGGGGTATCTGAGGAACTATGTGGGGGAGCAGCAACGCACATGGGTGAGATGGTTACACATGGGTGAGTATTGTTACAACACAACTTACCATATGTCCATCAGGATGTCACCGTTCAGGGCATTGTATGGATACGATGCACCCTCCTTTATGGAGACTCTGTTTGGGGACAGTGGGGTCCCGGGGGCCAAAGACTAGGTGGAGGAGAGTCATTGGATTCTACAGTCAGTGAGGGAGAACTTGCAGACGGCTAAGAACCAGCAGAAGATATATGCAGATCGGCATAGAGTCGAGCGCAGTTTTGAGGTAGGGGATTTGGTTTTTCTGCGATTACAACCATACAGACAGTCCTCCTTCAAGAGGAGCGGAGCAGAGAAGCCGAAGCCGAAGTTTTATGGGCCATACAGAGTCATTAGGAGGATAGGCGAGGTGGCATACGAGCTAGAGCTACCGGAGGGTAGCAAGATTCATAACGTCTTTCACGTCTCTTGCCTTAAAAAGGTCGTGGGACAACAGATTAGTATTTCAGAGGAGTTGCCACCCTTGGATGAGGAGGGCCAGTTGGAGCTAGTGCCGGAGGAGGTACTAGAGCAGAGAGAGCGCAGGTTGAGGAGCATGGTCATCAGGGAGTGCTTGGTTAGATGGAGGGGTCTTCTAGTGGAGGATGTCACATGGGAGGGAGAGCATATTTTGCAGCACCCAGGATTGATGTTGCTTGAGGACAAGCAATCTTGGGAAGGGAGGACTGTGATGTCCTGTTTCCAAGAATAGGCCAACAGGGAGTGACTTAGTAGTCTATGTGTTCCCGTAGGCTATAGTCAGGCACAAACAGGGAACAAAATGGAGAAATAAGAGTGATTTGGTGGCTAAACGATGAATTAAGCCAAAAGGCATAGGAAAAGTCACTTAAGCCTAAGTCAACGAAGAATTAGAACGAAAAGGTGCTAAAGGGAGACTTAATTAATTAATTATTCACCTTAGGAGGAAAAGCGCCTAGCTTAAGTGAGGTCAATGGTGAATTAGATTGGGAAGAGTATAAAGGGAGGAATTTGACCTAATTCCTTATTATGCACAGTTATGATTTGATGTTGAGAGTTCCCAGAGGAGGAAGAGAGTCGACTTCTACTGTTTTGTGGATTTTTGGAGGAAATCACCACCATTGATAGGTTTCGGTGTTGAGAGACACACCCTAGCCCATCAGAGATACCGTCCAGGTATTTCACCGTACTATTCAGGAGTATCCAGCTTGCAGTATTGCGCAGCTCAGCCAGTGACAGCGCAAGTCAAATAGAGGGTTTGTGGAGTTGCACAAGGTCAGAGCTCAGATTGTAGTTTCCTTCCAACCCAGTTGAGATCCAACCAGGGCGCTTAGATTGAGCCACTTTCCATCAGATTCTGACGGTGGAATCCCTCAAAGCGCATCATCCAGCCATTTAGGGTGCAGCTCTTTTGGAAGGACATTTGGGGTTGCAGATGGAGCATCAGAGCAGATCCAGGGAAACCCTTCCAACCCAGTTCCGCATTTGGCGAGGCGATCGTTTTGAGTCCTATAGCAGCTGATTCCATTGGTGGAATCATTTGGGGCGCATCCAGAGACCCAGGAGGTGTGCAAACCCCCCAAGGGTCGAGATCCAATGTATCAGAGACCAGATCTGTCATCCGACACTCATCAGTATCATTCTAGAGGCCAGGGCGCTTCTATTGGGACAGTTTCTAGCTCATTCCGACGGGTATAACCTTCCGGACGAGTTTTCCAGCTTGTAGCGATTACCGTACTTCTCTGAAATCACCTATTTTGTCGATCTATCCGTGCATGCATCAGATCTGCCTTCATCTTCTGATCACGGGTATTTTTATGTTATTTGCTTGTATTCCAGTGACTATCCATGAGATCTAAAGATGACTATCTTCTATATTTCTAGTATGTCATTGTATTTCCATGCTTGAGTCTCATAATACATATTATTGGGCAGTTGATGTTCTTTATTTCCGCATGCTTCATCTATATACTGTTTAAACCATAATATACAACATGCACATGCAATAACCATAAACATCTCAAGCACAACTAAAACGCATCCAGAAACCCCCAGAGTATCAGATCTGAAGATAAAACGCATCCAGAAACCCCCAGTGTATCAGATCTGTGAGACAAAACACTAGATCCGTAGTAAATATCTTGATCAGCGGGATCAAGGATATTTCACCTTCCACACTTGTTGCTTTGCAGCTTCCTCATAAGTGGAAGGTTCGGAATCAATGATCTTACTCATCAGCGCCACATAGCTAGAAAACTTGTGTGGTCTCTTGCTTTCTCTGGAACTTGACTCCCTCTGAGTTTGTACAATCTTTGGAGCCACTTGCTCCCTCTGCATCTGATGACTTCCTCTGAAGTCTGATTTTCTATGAACTATCCAGGGAGGCTGCTCCTCCCTACTGAATCCTGAGGGTTGACTCCCTCTGAACTCTAGCTCCCTCTGAGCTGGTACTTAGTGGGGCCACCTGCCTCACCACTGGTGGAGCCATCTACTCATTCTCATGATGTGGCTCAACAATGCCATATAACTCGAGAACCTCTAAGGTCGTTTTCTCTTCCTAAAAGTGTCACTGAGAGCTGTATGCCTCTCTACATCCTCCAAAGTATCACAAGTCCATGTTGGCCTCTACCTGGTCACTGCAATATCTCTAGGTAGATCCATTGGGCCTTCTGGCTCTACTGACTATTCCTGATGATCTGAAGAGTGAACAATTGAACTAGAGGGATCTGTACGGTCATCCTTCGGAGCCTTCTACTCCTCACAATCAATCCCCATATGAGACACTCTCTATCTCATAAAAGTACCCTTCTTTCTAGAAGGTTCTAACTTCGTCCTCTTCTGCTTTCGTACATGGATGTATAATGTCATGTATACAACTTCTTGTCTGGATAGTTTGCTCCATGTCTCAAACTAGAGATCATCTAATTTGTTGCCTCTTGCAACCGTCACTATAGCTCTTCTCGGAGCCATCACCTGTGACCTACCTGGAACAAGAATAAGAAGCACGAACAACACTTTTCTAGTGTTGCGACCAATTATTCCTCCATGGTAACCTGCCCGAAACAAAACAAGAACATCTCCATGGTAACCTCCATGGAATTTACAAGGTAACCTGCCTAGGGGAGAGACAACAACCAAGAATATCTCCTAGAAGAGATCAATTTCATCTTGTAAATAAGTGCATCATTAGTACTAAATAATGATCATCATATCAACAATACTCATGTGTTACTAAGCATTTGATCGCAAAAGTACTCAGTAGTAATAGAGCTCTAAAGATTGTTGTCCCATTCACAGCATTTACTCAAGATGCAGCAATATAAAATATCAAACCTGATATGCAAACCTGGAGTCTTGTTGTTGTTGTTCCATTTGATTTCAAGTTGTCATATACTGTAGGAGACATCATCACTACTGCCTCCAACTCTTGAGCTTCCTCTTGAGTGCACCAGATCTAGGATCCCTTTGTCACTGCTTGGACAAATGTCCTTTTTCCAAGTGTACATCTCCTGCGAACACCCTCATGATATAACTTATATACAAGTGCATACCTCTGAAATTTGTAGCACCATCCAGCTTGTCTTCTAATCTCAGGGTTTGCGCAACTGGCAACTGCAACTGCAACTACAACTGTAACTGCAACTGCAACTGTAGTGAGAAATTTCAACTTTCGCCAAGTTGTAATTTGAGACCACCAGGAGGTGTGCTAGGCTAGGGTGAGTTGATCTATGGAAAAATTAATCTCAGCGTACATCAATAAATTGCTCAACGAGCTTGACAAAAAACTGTTCAGCAGCAAATTTCATGTGCAACGACAAATCTCAACAATGTGGCCTTCCATTTTTGCTCAAGATCTTCCTTCCAGTGATTAAATTGTTCTGAAGTTAACCTGCTCTGAAACCATGTTAGATTTTCTTAAATTTTCAGTAGCAATAGATTTACCAAAGTATTTAACATTCAATAACCATATACTGAAAAATATAAGCAGGATCTAGAAGCATGTAGACAAGCACAAAAAGACACAAAGATTTATCCTAGGAAAATCCCAAACTTGGGGAAAAACCCAGCGAACTTTTCTTAGAGAGAATCTTTCTAATAATACAATACAACCATGAACATTCTTTATTCACAAGAGAAAAACTGATAATGAAGAAACCCTGATACAAGAACTTATCTCTTCTCCTTGTCAAACCCTAGCGAGGGTAGCTGAGCCACCACACAATACTAGCGCAACGCTTGTAGAGATAGTGCACAAGAGAAGTCACGAAGAGTCACCAAGAAACCCCAGTTGTTGCAGTAGTTCCACTAGCTCTACTGGCTCTATTGACTCCTCCCGATAGTTTGAAGGATGAACAACTGGACTAGAGAGATCTGTACCATTATCCTTCGGAGCCTCCTGCTCCTCACTATCAATCTCCATATGAGACTCTCTAGACCTCTTGAAGGCTACCTTTTCATCAAAAGTAACATCTCGACTAACCTCAATCTGACGTTGTCCTGGAATGTAGATCTTGTAGGCCTTCGAAGTCTTGTTGTATCCCACAAAAGTACCCTTCTTTCCAAAAGGTTCTAACTTCGTCCTCTTCTCCTTGGACACATGGATGTATACTTGACAACCAATGATCCTCAAATGGCTGACCTCTGGCTTCACTCCTGTGAATGCCTCCTCGGGAGTCTTATCTCCCAATATACGGTGAGGACTCTTGTTCTGAACATAAACTATTGTGCTGGATGCCTCTACCCATAAGAACATGGGTAGATTTTGATCATGAATCATTACCTTCACAACCTCCACAATGGACCTAATCTTCCTTTTCGCAACACCATTCTGCTGAGGGTTGTAAGGAACTGAAAACTCCCTCTTGATCCCTGCTTCCTTGCAGAAATCACTGAAGTCATTGGAAGTGTACTCTCCTCCATTATTTGTCTTTAAAACCCTGATCTTCTCCTTTTTATCCAGGATGAAGAGTCCCCTGGTCTTCCAAAATCTGAAATTTGTAGCACCATTCAGCCTGTCTTCTACTCTGAGATTGGACACCATCTTGACAAGAAGTCTGAAATCTGAATCAAAAGTTTCAACGACCTGAAGAATGTCACCAAGCTTGAAAACGTTAAAATTTCAACTTTGACCAAATGTCAATCTGAGAGCACTAGTAGATGCGCTAGGGCAAGGCGAGTTGATATATAGCAAAGTTAGTCCCAACATTGTCCAATAACCCAACGACCTTTAGAGAAGTTGTGTAGTGGCAGAAAAGTTGTGCAGTGGCAGAAAAATTGTGTAGTGGTAGATTTCAACAAAGCTCTCACAACATGTTGAATTTTTCAATTTCCAGATCTGATAATTATTTCCTTATGAATTTTATGCCACTGTTATCATAGAATAATTACACTGAAAATCTCAACCAAAATAAACTGCAGCGGAAACAACAGAATCATAGAAAAATAGCCATGCACAGCAGACACAAGATTTTATCCAGGGAAACCCAAAATTAGGAGAAAACCCAGCAACTTTTGTTAAGAAGAAATCAATCCAACTACATCACCATCAATATGAAGAAACCCTAGCACAACTTCACCCTTGCATGAGGAAGAACCCTCAAAGATAGCACAACCTTAGAAAAGATAGTGCACCTGCAAAAGAACGACTAAGATGCTCCTTGTAATTTCGTTGTTCTACCACTGGCTAGGCGCACTTGATCAGAAGAGTGATTGTTGTGTGTCAAAATGAAATGATCCAACCTTTATTTATACAGTTTGAGTCACCTTTAATTTACTTGTGGGGTCGACTTGTACTTTTGTCTTCAATATCTTCTTTAATGCTTTATGAGGTTTCTTCTTGGAATTTGTCTTGTCTTCTTGGCATTTCTTCTTTACTAGAAAAGTTGTCCATGAGCCTTGTTGATGAATCATCTCCTCACATGAACGTCTAATTAATATAAAGATCTAATGTTGAGTAAACCCACCGAGAAGCCCCTCATCGCAAGAGGTCTCTTGAGCCTACATATTCAACATTAGACTAGACTTGTAAACAAGTCAATCCTGCCCTATAAAAAATAGATCACTCCATGCTGGAGCAGGCAATGTGAGAGAGTCTCAAGTCTTTTTCACTCTTGACAAATCAACATGACTAATAGGAGAAAGACTGCCCCTAGGCCATTCACCACTAGCCAAATCAGCATGGCCCCATGAGTGAATGTATCATTCTCCAGGATTCAAATCAGCATGAGCCATCTAGGAGAATGCCTGCCCCTGAGCCATTCACCACTAGCCAAATCAGCATGGCCCCGTGAGTGAGTGAATGTATCATTCTCCCTTGGTCAAGTCAGCATGACCAGTCTGGGAGAATGTCTGCCTCTGGGCCATTCACCACTAGCCAAATCAGCATGGCCCCGTGAGTGAATGTATCATTCTCCCTTGGTCAAATCAGCATGACCAATCTAGGAGAATGTGTGCCTGATGCTGCTAACTGGATAAACATCAACATAAAACAGATCTGAAAAGGTTAACTTATTGTTCACAGCACAAATCATTATTTTTCATGGTGTTAAATTCTTGATCAATTTGTTCATTCGCCCTAACACATTGTTGGCTTTAATTTTCTGGAATGATTGTTGGATCTAGATGTAAGTTTTTTGAGTTTCATTATCCAAAACAGATCTGAAACTTTCACTGACTTTCTAAGGGCGAATTCAAACTTTATTGTGCTAAATCTTACATTACATTTGGTTCATCTTTATTTGCACATAAGAGCGTTCTATAAGCTAAGTGGGAAATCTGGAAATTAATCTTTAGAAGGTTCATTTCACAAATCTTCAAAGCACTTCACACCTCTTTAAAGGTTAAATTCCATTGTGGTTGGAATACAAATTGTTGAGCATTTACACGCCTTAATCCATGGTTTCATGTTTCTAAATGCAATAGTACTTAACCAATCCTAATTTAATCTTCATCACTTAAACACCATCTAAAGGATCAAATTGTGAATTTCAGGACAAATTCACTAATTGTGTGGAATACAACTCGAGAAATCTGCAATTTTGGTTTTCATGATGGTATTATGAATGGTTGAGTAACTATTGGATCATCTTCTGAGTTGGATTAAATCATTACATTTCATCTTACGATTTGTTGTGTAGAACTTATATTTAACGAGAAACGATTTGCTATAGTTCATCTACATATCCATTTTACAATGTTTTTCTTAGATGGTTAAGGAATTGTTTCTATTATGGTAATGTCATCTTCACATATGGCTAAGGCTTAAATCTACTTACAAATATTTGTTCACATAACCACTTAAGGAATTATTCTTTCTTATGATCATTGCTCCTTGTATCTTGCATTTGGTTAATTGATTCACTCAAATACATGTTTCAATCACACCATTAATCACTCTAAAGGGCATTGTAATCTTAAGAAAATTGTATTTTCTAGCACACTTTATTGTTTAATTTGGGAGCAAATCCCACTTTAGCGTTTTGCACACATTTCAGCGATTTGTAATCTCATTGAGAACAATTATATTTCTGATTTCAATTCTCGAATATTAATCATTCGTCATAAACTTAAGTCGAAATAATTAACTAAGCTATATTATGTTAATTTTGTAGCTTGGAAGGTGTCTCAGCATAGGCCTAACTGTCCTAGGCATCCTGATGGACATTTATATACCCAGATCAGCATTTTAATTGTATCCTAAGTTTTGACTTAGGAAAAGCATAAAAATTACATAAATAATTTTTATTGGCTTTTTGCAAAGATTTCCTAAGTTTCTGACTTTAGGAAATAAATATTTCATTTAAAGTGAATTTCCAAATTCTTCTAGAAGCTTTTCATGAGAAGGGAAACAGAGTGATAAAAGGAGGCTAAGGGTGAGGGCACATTACACATTCATTTGAGAAGCTGAAGAGGCCACTTTGGGCTGCGGAAGAGGGGTCGATTTGAGAGGTCAAACAGCAAAAGAAGAGGGTGACTTCTGGGTGCTGGAGGCAACAAGGAAGAGGCCATAACCAGGCCGTACCAAGCAGCCAAGAGCAGGCCATACAGGGCCGTACCTTGCAGCTGGTAAAGAGGTCGGGCCAAGGCCATACAGACCAGCCATAACAGGTTGTACTGGCCCGTATGCTCAGCCAGGAGAAAAGGCCGAGCTTAGGGTCGTACGAACAGCCAGAGAGAGGATGTACCTGGTCCGTACAGCTACAGCAAGTTGTTGTTGAGTTTGCTGAGCCAAACAGGCCAATTTGACAGGGTCGTACAGCCAAGAGAAAGGGCAGAAATTTGCTGAAAGAATTTTCTGGTTTTTACTGTTGTAAATTATTTCCTCTGAAGCCCATAATAGAGCCCCTCTTTGTTGGTTATCCCCACACTGGGGTTTCCAGGGTAATTTCTAGTGTATGAGTTTTATGTGCTTGGTTTCCTGTTCATATTTTTGTTGTTCATTAGAAGTTATACTCAGTTGTATTTTTTGTTGCATAGTTCAGATATTTTATTTCTGGTTAAGGATAAATTTCTGGGTTATAAAACTATTGGCAAATTAAATCTGCAAGTTGGGTATTATAAATTAACATGGTATCAGAGTTCAGCCTCTGAATACAAAGAAGCCAAGTCGATTTTCAGGCGACCAGGGAGTAAAAATCAGCAAGGAGGTCGAACTGACGAGGGCATGTGAGCTAGGGCAACAGTTAAGATGGCTAATGCAGGCTTGAGGTTCGAGGACAGACTAGAGAGAGCTTCTAACTTAAGTCCATGGAGAGAATGCATTGCTTTGGTGCTAGAGGAGCAGGGGTTATGGGAGTTCGCTGAAGGAACAGCAGTACTTCCAGCATATCCAGAACAGCAACCAGCTCATCTCAGAAAGGATGTGAAGGAAAGAAGAATCATCATTGATGGAGTGAAGGACCACATCATTCCTCATCTGTCAGGAAAAAAGACAGCCAAGGATATGTGGGAAGCATTGACCAAATTGTACCAGTCAGATAACTAGAACAGAAAAATGTTGCTCAGAGAGAAACTCAGGAGCACCAAGATGGCCAAGGGAGATTTTGTTGCATCCTACCTCACCAAGTTCACTCAGATCAAAGATGACCTAGCAGCAGTTGGGGAGACCGTGGATGAGTCTGAGTTGGTGAGGACAGCCTTGAATGGCTTCACGAAGCAGTGGGACATGTTTGTCCGAGAAGTGGTCGCACGAGAGAAGCTTCCCGACTGGGAGAGGCTGTGGGACGATTTTACTCAAGAGGAGCTGTGAGTTGGGTCTTCACAGGCCAGCCAGCTGAAAGTTGAGGATGTGAGAAGAATCTTGCTCTAGCAGGCAAGGGCAAGTTCATAGGGAAGAAGGGCCACAGTGGGGGTCAGACCTCAAAGGGAGAAAAGAGGAAGGATTTCAGCAAAGTTAAATGTTTTGCTGGTCACAAACCACAACACTTTGCCAGCTAGTGCCCAAACAGGGAGGGCAACAGGAAATCACAGATGGCAGCTTCAGCTTCAACAAAAGTTGACGAGTTTGCAGCCAAATTTGAGAATAAGTTTTCACCCATTGCATGTCTTTCCAGTTCAACCCGCAATGGACAATGGTGCCTGGTACATTGACAATGGTGCCTCTAGTCACATGACTGGTGTGCGAGATTACTTCTCCAGCTTGAAGGAGGAGGAGATGGACCTCGTTATTGAGATGGGAAATAATGCCAAGTGTCGGGTTGTAGGCCATGGGACAGTGACATTTCAGAGGGAGTCTGAGAAGCCATTGATGATGAGAGACGTGTTATATGTTTCGGGGATGACGAAGAACCTGATCTCAGTTTCAGCCTTGGAGGACAAGGGCTACGTGGTCTCATTCCAAAATGGGAGAGTGTACATCAGGCCCAAGGACTCCAAGACAGCCAAAGTGATTGGAGATAGGAAAGAGAAGTTGTATAAGCTTCAGTTTGAGCCAGCCCAAGCATTGGTGAGCAGTGCATGTAACATCGCAAAGTTGTGGCATGGGAGGATGGCGCATTTGCATCATGGAGCACTCAAAGTGCTCAAGAAGATAGTGACAGGCCTTCCAGACTTTAGCATAGAGCACCATGAGGTATGCAAGGGATGTGCTATGGGGAAGTACACCAAAATAACTTTCCCAGAGAGTGACAGTGGGATAGGAGGCATCCTTGATTTGATACACTTAGACGTATGTGGTCCCATGTCATCGGTATCCTTGGGTGGGTACAAATATTATGTCACCTTCATCGATGGCCATTCCAGGAAGACCTGGATCTATTTCATGAAGACCAAGGACGAGGTCTTCAGTCGATTCCAAGATTTCAAAGCTCTCGTGGAGAACCAAACGGGCAGAAAGATCAAGACACTGAGATAGGACAATGGAGGCGAGTGCACCTCGAAGGCCTTCAAGGATTTTTGTGCATGTGTTGGGATAAAGAGGGAGTTGATCGTTTCGTACAACCCTCAGCAAAACGGGGTAGCGAAAAGGAAGAACAGGGCCATAGTTGGGGCTACAAAGGCAATGTTGTATGATCAGGATCTGCTTAGATTCCTATGGGCAAAGGCTTGCAACACTACAGTCTACATACAGAACAAGAGTCCTCACAAGGTGTTGGGGAGGAAGACTCTTGCGGAGGTATTCACAAGGAAGAAGTCGGAGATTGGTCACTTCAGGATATTTGGATGCCTAGTCTACTGTCATGTCCCCTCATAGAAGAGGACAAAGCTCAAGGCCACTACTGAGAAGGGGATCTTCATTGGATACAGTGAGACTTCCAAGGCGTACAGAGTCTACATTCCTTCCTTGAGGAAGACAATGGTCAGGAGGGATGTGAAGTTTGAGGAGCTCATGATACTAGTGCAGCAGCAACAAGCAAACAAGAGCTAGAGACTCGGAAGACTGAGGATACACAAGTTACAGAAGCAGGTACAGGTACAAGTGCAGGCACAGATGTTCAGACTGCAGATCAGGATGAGTAGCAAGAGGTTCCTCCAGTACAGGACACTCCTTCTACTTCTAGGAGGAGGAAGACCAAATGGGCAGAGCATACCTTGAGAGAGGCACAAGAGTACATGAGTGCTCCTAGGACTTTTGTCAGGGAGAGTAGAGCACAATAGAGATTTTCCAATTACATGGCTTTGATGAGCGAGTTGCTAGAGGTCGAGCCTTCCAGCTTTGAGTAGGCATCACAGCAGCAGGTCTAGAGAGATGCCATCGTGGAAGAGTATGCTTCCATCCTGAAGAATGATGTATGGGAGGTTGTGCCTCGGCCAAAGGGGAAATCAGTGATTGGCTCGAGATGGATCTACAAGATCAAGCATGTTGCGGATGGCAGAGTGGAGAAGTTCAAAGCCCAGTTTGTGGCTAAGGGGTTCTATTAGAAGGAGGGAATCAATTATGATGAGACATTCGCCCCAATGGCGAGGTACGCTTTAATCAGGGTCGCGATATCTATTGCAGCAGAGATGGGGTGGAAGATCCACTAGATGAACGTGAAGACGACCTTCCTTAATGGCATCATTGAGGAGAAGGTGTGTATTGAGTAGCCAGAGGGTTTTGAGTTCCAGGGGAGAGATTCCCAAGTTTGTAGGTTGAAGAGAGCCTTGTATGGGCTCAAGCAAGCTCCCAAGGCATGGTACTCACAGATAGACAGCTACTTGCAGGGGATGGGCTTCACCAAGAGTGAGGCGGACTCTAACCTCTACAACATCATAGTTGGAGGTGAGCCACTCATTCTTGTGTTGTATGTGGACGACCTGTTTCTCACGGGTTCAAAGAGGCTCATAGCAAAGTGCAAGAGGGACCTTGCTTTGGAGTATGAGATGAAGGATTTGGGGTTGATGCACTACTTTTGGGGGTTAGAGGTGTGGTAGCGAGATGGTCAAACTTTCCATGGACAGGGGGAGTATGCAATGGAGATTCTGAAGAGATTTGGTATGCAGGACTACGGGCCTATGTCTATGCCCATGGTGACCAACTGGAAGAAGATTGAAGCTTCCAGATCAGAGGCAGTGGACCCTACATTATACAGGCAGTTGATTGGCTCTCTGATGTATCTAGTCAACACTAGACCGGATATATGCTTTGCAGTTAACACACTCAGTCAGTTCCTGGTTAAGCCAAGGAGTATACACTATGTGGCAACGAAACATGTTCTAAGATATCTACATGCCACATTGAGTATGGGTTGAGTTATATCTAGGGAGATGGAGTAAAGTTGATGGGCTTTACAGATGCAGATTCGGCAAGCAGCACGGTCGACAAGAAGAGTACATCAAGATGTTGTTTCGGCTTGGGATCAGGAGTTGTATCCTGGTTCAGCAGGAAGCCAAAGTCAATGGCATTGAGCTTTGTTGAGGCAGAGTACATGGCAACTAGCTTAGCAGCATGTGAGGCCATTTGGCTTCGGAAACTACTCATGGGTTTGTTTGGCCAAGAGTTGGAGGCTATTGTCATCCACTATGACAATCAAAGTTGCATCAACCTCTCTGAGAATTCAGTGTTCCATGACAGATCCAAAAACATTGAGATCAAATTTCACTTCATCAGGGACTGTGTGCAGAAAGAGACAGTAAAGCTACAATATGTGCCTGCATGTGAACAGGTGGCAGACATTCTCACGAAGGTCTTGATGAAAAGCAAGTTTGTCTTCTTCAGGAACAAGTTGGGGGTGGTGCAGAACACCTTCCTCACTAAGAGGGAGTGTTAATTTTGTAGCTTGGAAGGTGTCTCAGCATAGGCCCAAGTGTCTTAGGCATGCTAATGAACATTAATTAATACCCAGATCAACATTTTAATTATATCCTAAGTTTTGACTTAGGAAAAGCATAAAAATTATGTAAATAATTTTTATTGACTTTTCACTTAGATTTCCTAAGTTTCTGAATTTAGGAAATAAAAATTTCACTTAAAGTGAATTTCCAAATTCTTCTAGAAGCTTCATGAGAAGGGAAATAGAGTGATAAAAGGAGGCTGAGGGTGAGGGCACATTACACACTCATTTGAGAAGCTGAAGAGGGTGCTTTGGGCTAAGGAAGAGGGGCCAATTTGAGAGGTCAAACGACAGAGTTAGAGGACGACTTCTGAGCACTAGAAGCAGCAAGGAAGAGGCCATAAACAGGTCATACCAAGCAACCAAGAGCAGGTCGTACAAGGTCATACCTTATAGTTGGGAAAGAGGTCGAGCCAAGGTAGTATGAACCAGCCAAAACAGGTCGTACTGGGTTGTACGCTCAGCTAGGAGAAAGGGCCAAGTTTAGGGTCGTACGAATAGCCAGAGAGAGGTCATGCCTGGGTCGTACAGCTATAGCAAGTTGTTGAGTTTGCTAGGCCAAACAAGCCAATTTGACAGAGTCGTACAGCCAAGAGAAAGGGCAGAAATTTGTTGTAAGAATTTTTTGGTTTTTACCGTTGTAAATTATTTCCTCTTAAGCCCATAATAAAATCCCTCTTTGTTGGTTTTCCCCACACTGGGGTTTCCAGGGTAATTTCTAGTGTATGAGTTTTATGTGCTTGGTTTCCTATTCATATTTATGTTGTTCGTTAGAAGTTATACTTAGTTGTTTTTTTGTTGCATAGTTCAGATTTTTTATTCCTGGTTAAAGATAAATTTTTGGGTTATAAAACTATTGGCAAATTAAATCTGCAAGCTAGGTATTAGAAATTAACATATTACTCATCACTCCTTACAACGATTAAGCTTAGTTAACCATAGGGAAGCCCCCATAGGCTAGGAACTTCCTTAGTCTAAACAGAAAAAGGTTAAGCCACTAAGGTGACAGTGGTGGCTTGCCTAAGTTGCCATTAGATTCTCATCACTCGTGCTTAGGGACTTTTGCACCAAGTTGTTGATGTATTTAGCATCGGACAGGTACTTCCACATAGGCTCATTGTCTAGCATGTGGAAGTTGTTTGTAATGCCTCTCAGAACCTTTGGAAATTCACTTGATAAAGTGATTATTAAGTGAATATACTTTTATAATTAATGTGAGATTAATTAACTTAAATGCCTAAGTATTTGGCATTAGTAACTTACGTGAGAGTCAATTAAGTCATAGCCATTAGATCTAAAGTGAAGGTGGTATTAGATCTCAATCGTTGATCACTTTAGGAGATCTAGGGTTTTGGACTTAGGGTTAACTCAAACATAATAAAAGGCATCCTAAGTGAGAGGATGAGACACACACAGAGCACATAGGAGCAAAGAGGGATTATGTGTTCATGTGCTTCTGTCACACACAGAGTGAAGAGATCTCATTGATTGGGTGAAGAGCAGTTCATCCAAATGTGAGTGGGAAGGGTTGAGGAAAGGAGCAAAGGGGCAGCAAGGGAGATAGCAGTTAGGTGGGTTGGGCTAGGTGTTGCATTGTATTCCTCTGATGGGCCATTATCCCAGGACAGGAGCCTAGGATTGTAGATGAAAAAAATCAACTCAAATCTAGTTTTCCCTTCGGGGTTTTTCCAAGGGTGTTTACCCAAATGTCTTGTGCAATGTGATTGGTTTCAATTTTATGCTTCCGTTGATTTAATTCGTTAAGTTACCTAGTTGTGCTTTTAATTAATAAAGTGATTTTATTCGGAATTATTAGCTAGGTGTTGGGTTACAGAAATTAACATGGTCTCAGAGTTGCGGTTGGTTGCCAAGATCGATTTGTAGCAACGAGAATTTTTGTCTGTGGGAAATTGTTTTACAGGCTCAGTTGCGGGGAAACAAGAAATAAAAAAAAAAGGAGCGTACAGGCCATACATACGTACGGTCGTACGAGTCATACAACGTACGATTGAGCACACTGTAGAGAGATCGTTGCATATCTATTGGCTAAGTGTGCAAATTGGGTGTGTGATTGACAGTTATGAGTGGATCATTCGAGGAAGAGTTGGTCGAGCCAACAGACAACTAGGTTGAAACGTGGAGTTGCAGACAACAGAAGGGCCTAGAGGTGTTGTGATTGTGATGCTAGTGGCAGAGGCAGCGGCAGAGAATTGGATCACACTAAGCTACAGAATTTAATCCACGGGCTGGGGATCGGTTGAAGATGTTGGGTCAAAGAACGACTAAGGTGGAAGTCGACGCAGCAGCTGGAAAGATGGTTGTGTGATGCAGCAGAGGCAGCGTAGGAGTGATTTGGACGTGGTGTAGAGGATTGGGCTAGTTGGAGATTGGTCGAGATAGCCGACAAGAGAAACTAGAAGTGACGGCTGAGTGGTGAAGGAACAGCACTAAGGGAGATCAATGTCAGCAGAGGGAGTTGACAACCATAGCCGCCAGAAGAAGAGGTGCGCGAGATGTGGGGCAAAGGAGACAGTTGCACGCATGGAAGATTCAACAGCAGGGGACCCGCGGACTAAGCAAAAAGCTCACGTAGAGGTGATATTGGTAGCAGAGCAAAGGAGCGCAGGTTTGTGTGGTGAGTCGGCAGAGGAAAGGTGCATGGGGAGGGTCGAGGACTGGCCAACCAACAGGGTAGCCGCCGTAGCAACCGCCAGTCAATCGGGCTGGGGCAGTCACCAACAAATAAAGCTACAGTCGTCGGGTAGAAGACGACAAGGTGACAGTGTAGACAAGAGGCTGCAGAGTGCATGTGTAGTGGAGTTGCCAAGTCGCTGAGAGAGCAATCGATGGGTGTTGAAGAGGAGAAGTGCCAAAGAGAAGGCCGCGGGCTGCAAGGCCACGTAGACAGCTACCCAGCAGGAGCCGCAGGGCCAGGGCAGCGAATCTAGGTAGCGGGAAAAATTATCAAGCAACGAGAAGGTATCCGCGGGCAAGGGTCCAAGCAGCAGGCAGCAAGTCCTGGGTAGGGATCCAGGCAATCGGTAAAAGTCTTCAGAGAAGGGTTAGAGTGAGATGGCAAGGATACCTTTTGTGTCAGAGGGAGCAGCCAATCAGATGGATTGGAGAGCATCCATGGTAGCGAAGATAGAGCCACCTCTAGATGGTGGAAGTACCTTCCTCGCTAAGAGGGAGTGTTGATGCATTTAGCATCGGACAAGTACTTCCACATAGACTAGGTGTCTAGCATGTGGAAGTTGTCTGTAATACATCTCAGAACCTTGGGAAATTCACTTGATAAAGTGATTATTAAGCGAATGTACTTTTATAATTAATGTGAGATTAATGAAGTTAAATGCCTAAGTATTTGGCATTAGTAACTTAAGTGAGAGTCAAATAAATCATAATCGTTATATCTAAAGTGACGGTGATCTTAGATCTCAACCGTTGATCACTTTCAGAGATCTAGGGTTTTGGACTTAGGGTTAACTCAAACATAATAAAAGGCAGCCTAAGTGAGAGGATGAGACACACACAAAGCACATAGGAGCAAAGAGGGATTCTTTGCTCATGTGCTCGTGTCACACACAGAGTGAGGAGATCTCATTGATTGGGTGAAGAGCAATGCATCCAAGTGTGAGTGGGCAGGGCCGAGGAAAGGAGCAAAGGGGCAACAAGAGAGATAGCAACCAGGTGGGCTAGGCTAGGTGCTACATTGTATTCCTCTGATGGGCCATTATCCCAAGACGGGAAACCCAGATTTTATATGAATAAAATCAACTCATATCTGGTTTTCCCTTCGGGGCTTTTCTAGGGGTGTTTACCCAGATATCTTGTGCAATGTGATTGGTTTCAGTTTTATGTTTTCGCTAATTTAATTTGTTAAGTAACCTAGTTGTGCCTTTAATTAATAAAGTGATTTTATTCGAATTTATTAACTGAGTGCTAGGTTACAGAAATTAACATAAGTGAGAATCTAATCATTAACACACTCCATTAGTTTACTCCTTCCCATATTTCTCAATAGCTTTCTTTTGGATCCCTTGATGATGGGTGGAGTGTCCACTCAAAACATTGGGACATTTCTAAACTCCAACACGATCCACATCTAGAAGGTTTACTATAATCTAAATATATGCCTAGGATTAATTTAAATCCAAACAAAAGCCATTGTTTACTACTTTTCCCGAGATTGGGTTTCCAGGGTAATCTCTGCATTATTGTTATGTTCATGATTGTTTACTTT
>ML817910.1:201331-213521 GCA_009831015.1 Picea engelmannii
TGATGCTTTCTTTTCCCTCTGGTTCTGGTACACCCACTGTAACATGTTCTAGGAGATCATTCTCGTCTAGAATCATCTGCAACCTATGCTTCCAAGATCTGAAGTTTCCAGATCCTTCCAGCCTGTCTTCTACCCTCATACTAGTAGCCATTCTTTCCTGTAGTAGAAACCCTAGCCCTCTGGGCTTATAGAAATAACAAAAAAATCAAATTTCTTGGATTTGAAAACTGAACTCACAAAAAGATGCGCTGGACTGAGGCGAGTATGCTGGTATAGTCAGTTTCTGAAAATTCCAATTTTTTACCCTTCAAACTGAACCAGCGGATTTCTGGACTAGTGCTTCTGGTTTGCTAGTACTTCTGGTTTTCTGGTACTTCTGGTTTCCCGGTACTTCTGGTTTTCCGGTACTTCTAGTTTTCCGGTACTTCTGGTTTACGAGTACTTCTGGTTTTTCGGTACTTCTGGTTTTTCGGTACTTCTCGTTCTCTGGTACTTCTGGTTTTCTGGTACTTCTGGTTCTTTGGTACTTCTGGTACTCTAGTTTTCTGGTACTTTGTGAAAACTAGGGTTTCACTTTCCAGAAGATCTAGCCACTGAAAAGGTGCGCTGAAGATGCCGAAGTGTTCCTTGAGGTAGGGCGCACTTTTCTAGATGGTTTTGGGGCTGAAATTCTTCTTCAATAAAACACCCTAATTTTCTTGTACGACAACAGTGACGTTTTTCTTTTTCCTGTGAAAGATGCTCTCTTCAGCTTAGCTCTGATACCATGTTAAAGTTTAAGCTATTATTAGGTTACCTTTCAATTTACTAGATAACAATAGCATAGATAGGATCACTGAGAGAAACACAATCACAAGATACACAGCATTTATCCTGGGAAACCCTGGGAAGAAAACCCAGCAAAACTTCATTAATATAGATGGCCAATACAATGCCAAGACAATGAACCAAACAACACAGAAATTCCTCTCCCAAGGATGCACCTCTCTCTCTCTTCCTTCTTCCAACAACCGATAACTTCAGCTTCCTTCAATACTTGCGCACTAGATGAGTGAGTTGAGTGTGTGTGCAAATGAGGCATTGGCCTCTCTTATTTATACAATCTAGCAGGCGTTGAACTGGGGTGTCTTTTCACTGGCTGGGCCGACTTCTCATTATGGGTGGTTATAACCACTTTAATATATTCTAGTTGGGTCGACTTCTCATTCTAGGTGGTTATACCCACTTTAATATATTCTAGGGCCGACTTTTCATTTTGCCTATTACAATTAGGGTTTCACCAATCCGCAACTGGGGATTTCGTCATTTACAATACCCGACATGATCAATCCACAAAGGGGGATTGATCTAATCAATAATAAATATATTTTATCTTTTACTTTATCCCCAAAAGGGGATAAGAATATTCTTTGCAGTTACACAATATTTTAACAGGGAGGAATCTACAAGATAATCTTTGGTCTAGTGCAGCTAAACAAAAACCCTCTCTAACCCTTGCGCCCTCACTCACTGAGCTGCGCAAACATTGCAAACTGGATACTCCTGAATAGCACGGTAAAATACCTGGATGGTATCTCCGATGGGCAAGGGTGTGTCTCTCAACACCGAAACCGATCAAGGTGGTGGTTTCCTCCAGAAATCCACAAAACAACAGAAGGTCGATTCTCCTCCTCCTTCGAAAACTCTCTCCTCATCAAATCATAACATAATGAGAAATTAAGTCGAATTCCCCCCTTTATACTCTTCTCGATCTAATTCTTCGTTGACATCACTTAAGCTAGGCGCTTTTCCTCCTAAGGTGATTAATTAATTAATTAAGTCTCCCCCTCAACACCTTTTCATTCTATTTCTTTGTTGACTTTAACTTAAGTGACTTTTCCTATGCTTTTTGGCTTAATTCATCGTTTAGTCACTAAATCACCCCTTATTTCTCCTCTTGTTTCCTGTGTGTCCCTGACTATAGTCTTCGAGAACAAATAGACTACTAAGTCACGCCCTGCTGACCTACTCTTGGGAATGGGACATCAAAGTCCTCCCTTCCAGAGATTGCTTGTCATCAAGCAACATCAATCCTGGGTGTTGCAAAATGTGCTCTCCCTCCCATGTGGCATCCTCCACTAGAAATCCCCTCCATCTAACCAAGCACTCCCTGATGACCTTGCTCCTCAATCTGCGCTCTCTCTGCTCGAGCACCTCCTCTTGCACTAGTTCCAACTGCCCCTCCTCATCCAATGGTGGAAGCTCCTCTGATGTGCTGATGAATTGTCCCACCGCCTTCCTGAAGCAAGATAAGTGGAACATGTTATGAATCTTTCTCCCCTCTAGAATCTCTAGCTCATAAGCAACCTCGCCTACCCAGCGCATGATCCTGTAAGATCCATAAAATCTAGGCTTGAGCTTCTCGACCCCACTCTTCTTCAGAGATGACTATCTGTAAGGTTGGAGTCTCAAGAAAACCAAATCCCCAACCTCAAAGTTGCGATCTATCCTGTGCCTGTCCGCACTCACCTTCTGTCGATTTTGTGTTGTCTGCAGGTTTTCTTTTATCAACTTGAGAATCTCCCGACTCTCGGTGAACCAATCCTTCGCTTTGGGAGCTCTGCTCTCCCCAAAAACCAAGTCTACCAAAGTGGGAGCATCATAACCATACAATGCTTGGAAGGGTGTCATGCCAATGGACATGTGGAAAGTGGTGTTGTAGCAATGCTCTCCTAGATGTAGCCATCTGACCCATGTTCTCTGTTGTACACCCACATAGTTCCTCAAATACCCCTCAACCCACTTGTTGACTATCTCGGTCTTCCCATCTATCTGAGCGTGATAGTTGGTGTTAGGTGTGAACTCTGTCCCCGCCAATCTAAACAACTCCCTCTAGAATGTCCCAATAAACCAATCGTCCCTGTCACTAATGATGTTCTTCGACAACCCAAGAAGTATGAAGACCTCCTTGAAGAATAACTCGGCTACCTGAACTGTGTTGTACTCCCTCAGTATGGCATAGAAGTGCACAAACTTGGTCAATCTGTCAACCACTACATAGATGCAGTCCTTACCCTGGACCTTCGATAGGCATGTGATGAAATCCATCGATATACTCTCCCATTTCTGCTCCAGAATGGGAAGTGGTTGAAGTAGCCTCGCTAGAAGCATTTGCTTTGACTTGTTTTGCTGACAAGTCACACACTCACTGATGTATATCATAACCTCCTGTTTGAGGCCCTTCCATGAGAACCTCTCTCTGATCTGCCTGTAGGTTTTGAAAAACCCCTAACGGCCTACCAGTGGTGAATCGTGAACTGTTGCGAGGATCTTCTTCTTGAGTCCTGAATCTGGCACGAAGTAGACTCTGTCCTTGTAGAATATGACATCGTCAATGACCTTGTACATGTCATCCAAAACTTGTCCATCCAAAACCTTACAAGCGAACTTTTTCTTGGAATATTCCATTAACAAGTGGTATTTCCAATCTGATGAAATCTCCATCAAAGAACATGTCACAGGTCTCCTAGATAGCGCATCAGCCACAATGTTCTTCTTCCCTTTGACATACTCTATGTCGAAGTCGAAGGCCTGCACCTTCGTCACCGATTTCTGTTGGCGCTCACTGAGGTCCTAATGCTTAAGGAAATACTTTAAGTTGTTGTGATCTATTTTAACCATCAATTTGTTGCCCACCAAATATTGTTTGAATTTGGTCAAGGCATGCATGATTGCCAGCATTTCCTTGTCATAAATGGAGTACAACCTCTCAGGCTGACTAAGCTTTCTGCTCTCGAACACAATGGGATGTCCTTCGTCCATCAAAACAACCTCGATACCCTCGTTGCATGCATCACACTCTAATACAAACGGCAAAGTGAAGTCTGGCAATGCTAACACAAGACATGTGCCCATGACTTCCTTCATGTGATCAAAGGCTTTATGTGACTCATCGGCCCAGACGAAAGCCCCATGTCAGGTGAGATTTGCAAGTGGTGCTCCAAGCTGAGAAAAACCCCTAACAAACTGAATGTAATAGTTGCATAGCCCAAAGAAGCTCCTCAACTCTGGCACGTTCCTGAGCGTTGGCCAATACAGAATGGCCCTAATCTTCTCATGGTGCACCTGTACCCCCTGTGCACTGATAATGTGGCCCAAGTAAAGCGGCTCTATCATACCGAACTCACACTTGGACTCTTTGGCGTACAGTGACTGTGTCTCCATGATAATCAGTACCTCATCCAAGTGCCTCATATGCTCCTGCCATGTCTTGTTGTAGACCAAGATGTCGTCGAAGAAAACCAAGACTGGAATGTAATCGGTGCGTTGGTTAGCCAAAATGGTTCATGCAAGACTAGAATCTAGTAGGTGTGTTGGTTAGCCTAAATGGCATAACCAGAAACTCAAAATGGCCAAAATGGCATATGAATGTCGTCTTCTTGATGTCTAGCTCTCGGATGTTGATCTGATGATATCCAGAGCGAAGACCAATCTTTGAGAAGAAAACTACCCCATGCAGATCATCCAAAAATTCATCTATGCGAGGGATAGGATATCGGTTCTTAATGGTCTTCATGTTCAAGGCCCGGTAATCGATGCACATCCTCATCATACCATATTTCTTCAGAACTAAGAACACCGAAGAAGCGAATGGATTGTTGCTCGATCTGATGTGTCCCATCGCTAGCAATTCCTTAATCGCTTTCTCTATCTCATTCTTGAACCTCTGAGGATGACGATAGGGTGGTGTGATCATAGGTTTGGCTCCCTACTCCAACTCAATGGTGTGCTCAAACCCCCTGTCCGGTGACCTCCCTGGTGGAATCGAACCAAAAACCTGTTGATGTCGTCCCAACAAGTTCTTGATCTCTGTTTGATATTGTTGTCGACCCTCTGAATCCTTCTGCGAAGTGATCAAGTACTCTGGAGCATATGCCACCTCCCCATCCCTAAAGATCCTCTCCATCCTCTTGGACGAAACTGTTCAGGGTGCCCCTATCGACATGCCCCTCAGAACGATCCTCTTCCCATCACTGTCCCTGAACCCCATCTCCAAGATTTGGTAGTTAGTGGTGATTTTTCCCAATGTGATCAACCACTGGACTCCAAATACCACATCTGTGTCAGATAGGTCAACTACATAAAATGTGTCTCTCACTCTGTAGTTACCAAACTTTATCTCCAAGTCTGAGACTCTGTCAAGACAATCCACTGTATGGCCATCTGCTACTGCAACATCGAATCCCTCAAACTCCTTTGTCTGAAGTGCTCGCCTCGATACTAATGAAGCATCAATGAAGTTGTGGGTGGCCCCACCAACGATTAGGGCAATTGACCGTTGTCCCTGAATAGTCCCTTTGATCTGGAGGGTGTGATACCTAGGAACACCAAAAAGGGTCACTATGACTCCCCGCTTTGCGGGTTTCCGTGCGTTAGCCTGCTCAGGAGGATCTGGTGCTACGAGTGGGTGGGTCCCTGCCGGTGTCAGTGGTCTCTGTGGAGGTTGCTCCTCTGTTTGTGATGGCTCCTCCTCTAAGCTAGTGGATCCGTTGTCCTGCTCCTCCTCACTATCCACATTGTTTGTTGCCACCTCAATATAATGGATCTCTCCCTTGCCCATGCACATGTGGCCTGGAACCCAAGGGTCTCTACAAGAGAAGCACAGCTTCTTCCTCATCAACTCACCTCTGGTGTCATCCTCCAATTTGGGCTTACCCTTCCATTCCCTTCGAGAATTTCTTTGATCCCTCTCTCTCTGTGGTACAAAGGGTTTGGTAACAGGTTTGGGTTTCAGTGTTCAGTCCCCCATGTCTCTCGTGCGCACAATGGCCTCCTGTAGGGTGTGAGGCTTGAAAGTCTTAACCCAAATTCTCAATGGCTTCGTCAATGCCTCGATGAACAACATCACCAGTCTGTGCTCTGATATATCGGATATGGCCACTGCCTTCCACTAGAACTCTGTGATGAAGGTCTTGACTGATCCTGTCTATCTTGACTGCGTAAGGTCCCTGAAATGGAGCTCTTGATCTCTCCTGTCAAATCTCTCCATCAACCTCTTAGTGAACTCCAAGTATGAAGTAATGTGGTTGTGACCCAAGGTCACCAGCCCATGGTACCACCACTCGTGGGCCTCCCCATCCAAGTGCAAAGTGGTGAAACTGATAGCCTCTGACTCTATCATCAGGTTAAGCTTGAAGTATGTGTCAAGCTTTTGTACCCATGCATGAGCTGAGCATCTCGATGGTTCGTCGAAAGTAGGAATGTTCAACTTTCCCACTTTCTTGATGAAGTCCATGTTGTGAGTTTGCCCATTGCCCCTCTGTGCCTCCCGGGGTTTGTTTCGATATCTGATCGAACAATAATCTAACAAACTCATGTCTGCATGGAACTCTGGTCCTAGTGCCAAGTAGTCTCTCCTGTACTCCCCGAATGGATCCTCTGGCACTACCTGTCCCTGGCCTAGCTGTCCTCCCGCATGCCCTGGCTGTCCCAATGGCTATCCTCCCTGGAACTGTGGGTATAATGGTCGGGGAATCCTCCCAGACGATGTGTAGGCTCGGACTGGTGAAGGGTGTGCACTAGCTCCCCCCTGAGATCCACTGGAGCAACTGGCCCCACCTCCCTGGTCTCCTCCTAAACCACTCACTCCTCCTGCGGCATTGGCACCTATAGTTCTCACACTATGATGGATTATCTGTGTACTAATGGCCATCTGTGTTATGGCATTCATCATGTCCCTGTGTCCTCTAGCTAGGTCATTCAAGATGGCCTGCGTACTGCCCGGCTGTGTCTCGGGGCCTTTCCCCCTACCCTCTGGAGTCTCTTGTCTGTCACCCATACTCCTCTCTATATCTGCCTCTCTGTCAAAGTTGATATACTCTTTGTCCTCTAACTCTGGCTCTGTATCGGACTGAGTGTGGAAAGGAATGTAATCCCCTTTGTTCCTATCTCTTCGGTCTCTACTATGACCTCTGTGGTACTGAATGTACTTGTCCCCAATATGTCCTTGGCCCTCTGGGTATTCCTCACCTATTCCCGGAATCATGGGGTCATGAGAAGTACTTTCTTCACAGGCTGGCAGGAAGAAAGCTATGATACCATTGTAATGTTCCCAACTCGGCTAGTCTATGAAACACTGCTAAACTGTCAAATCAACTGTCTGATCTGATACTCTGGGGGTTTCTGGATGCGTTTGAGTTAATGTTTTAACATGCTTGGTGATTTTCGCGTGTGTGATTCATTCAATTAATGTTTAGGCAGAATATATGATGCATAAAGAGTAAGAAACAAACACCATCTCATTCATATGTATTATGAGGGAAAAAGCAGGAAATACAATAATGTGTTGAAAGCAGATGAAATCGTCATCTAGATCTCATGGATCGTCACTGGAATACAAGCAACTAATACAAAATACACGTTATCAGAAGATGAAGGCAGATATGCGCATGCATGGATAGATCGACAAAAAGATGTAGTTCCGGAAACTCACGGCAACTGCTACAACTCTGGAAAACTCGCCTTGATGGCTATACTCGACATAATCGCCTGGAAACTGTCCCTAATTGAGCGCCCTGGCCTCTAGGCTGCTAGTGGTGACTAAGAGACTGAAAATCGGATCCCCGAAGCTCTGGAAGTCATCCCCTGGGGGGTTGCGCACCTCCTGGGCTCAATGAGTGCGCCCTAATAATTCCACCAACAGAATCTGTTGCTATATAACTCGAAATGTACGCCCTGGCCAATGTTGTACTGGATCGGAAGGGTTTTCTCGAATCTGATACAGAACTCCCTTTGGAACCCCAAATGTCCCTCCTCGAGAGCTGCGCACTATTTGGCTTTCTGATGCGCCCTGAGAGATTCCATCATCAAAATCTGATGACCGGTATCTCAAAAGATGCGCCCTGGCAAGTCCTCAACTAGGTCGGGAGGAATCTGCAAGATAATCTCTGGTCTCGTGTAGCTACACAAAAACCCTCTTTAACCCTTGCGCCCTCACTCGCTGAGTTTCGCAAACACTGCAAACTGGATACTCCTTAATAGCATGGTGAAATACCTGGATGGTATCTCCGATGGGCAAGGGTGTGTCTCTCAACACCAAAACCGATCAAGGTGGTGGTTTCCTCCAGAAATCCACAAAACAACAGAAGGTCGATTCTCCTCCTCCTTTGGAAACTCTCTCCACATCAAATCATAACATAATGAGAAATTAGGTCAAATTCCTCCCTTTGTACTCTTCCCGATCTAATTCTTCGTTGACATCAATTAAGCTAGGCACTTTTCCTCCTAAGGTGATTAATTAATTAATTAAGTCTCCCCCTCAACACCTTTTCATTCTATTTCTTTGTTGACTTTAGCTTAAGTGACTTTTCCTATGCTTTTTGGCTTAATTCATCATTTAGCCACTAAATCACCCCTTATTTCTCCTCTTGTTCCCTGTGTGTGCCTGACTATAGTCTTCGAGAACAAATAGACTACTAAGTCACTCCATGTTGGCCTACTCTTGGGAACGAGACATCACAGTCCTCCCTTCCCGAGATTGCTTGTCCTCAAGCAACATCAATCCTGGGTGTTGCAAAATGTGATCTCCCTCCCATGTGGCATCCTCCACTAGAAGTACCCTCCATCTAACCAAGCACTCCCTGATGACCTTGCTCCTCAATCTGCGCTCTCTCTGCTCGAGCACCTCCTCTTGCACTAGCTCCAACTGCCCCTCCTCATCCAATGGTGGAAGCTCCTCTGATGTGCTGATGAATTGTCCCACTGCCTTCTTGAGGCAAGATACGTGGACCACGTTATGAATCTTTCTCCCCTCTGGAAGCTCTAGCTCATAAGCAACCTCGCCTACCCAGCGCATGATCCTGTAAGCCCATAAAATCTAGGCTTGAGCTTCTCGACCCCACTCTTCTTCAAAGATGACTATCTGTAAGGTTGGAGTCTCAAGAAAACCAAATCCCCAACCTCAAAGTTGGGCTCTATCCTGTGCCTATCCGCACTCACCTTTTGTCGATTATGTGTTGTCTGCAGGTTCTCTTTTAGCAACTTGAGAATCTTCTGACTCTCGGTGATCCAGTCGTTGGCTTTGGGAGCTCTGCTCTCCCCAAAAACCAAGTCTACCAAAGTGGGAGCATCATAACCGTATAATGCTTGGAAGGGTGTCATGCCAATGGACATGTGGAAAGTGGTGTTGTAGCAAATGCTCTCCTAGATGTAGCCATCTGACCCATGTTCTCTGTTGTACACCCACATAGTTCGTCAAACACCCCTCAACCCACTTGTTGACTATCTCGGTCTGCCCATCTCTCTGAGTGTGATAGTTGGTGTTAGGTGTCAACTATGTCCCCACCAATCTAAACAACTCCCTCCAGAATGTCCCAATAAACCGATTGTCCCTGTCACTAATGATGTTCTTCAGCAACCCACGAAGTCTGAAGACCTCCCTGAAGAATAGCTCGGCTACCTGAACTGTGTTGTACTTTGTCGGTATGGCATAGAAGTGCCCAAACTTGGTCAATCTATCGACCACTACATAGATGCAGTCCTTACCCTGGACCTTGGGTAGGCCTGTGATGAAATCCATCAATATACTCTCCCATTTCTGCTCCGGAATGGGAAGTGGCTGAAGTAGCCTCGCTAGAAGCATTTGCTTTGACTTGTTCTGCTGACAAGTCACACACTCACTGATGTATATAATAACCTCCTGTTTGAGGCCCTTCCATGAGAACCTCTCTCTGATCTGCCTGTAGGTTTTGAAAAATCCCTGATGGCCTGCCAATGGTGAATCGTGAACTGTTGCGAGGATCTTCTACTTGAGTCCTGAATCTGGCACTAAGTAGACTCTGTCCTTGTAGAATATGACATCGTCAATGACCATGTACCTGTCATCCAAAACCTGTCCATCCAAAACCTCACAAGCGAACTTGTTCTTGGAATATTCCACTAACAAGTGGAATTTCCAATCTGTTGAAATCTCCATCAAAGAACATGTCGCAGGTCTCCTAGATAGCGCATCAGCCACAATGTTCTTCTTCCCTTTGACGTACTCTATGTCGAAGTCGAAGGCCTGCACCTTCGTCGCCCATTTCTGTTGGCGCTCACTGAGGTCCTTCTGCTCAAGGAAATACTTTAAGTTGTTGTGATCTTTTTTAACCATCAATTTGTTGCCCACCAAATATTGTTTGAATTTGGTCAAGGCATGCATGATTGCCATCATTTCCTTGTCATAAATGGAGTACAGCCTCTCGGGCTTGTTATCCCCCACTTTCAGGGATAACTAGGAGATCATGTCTCGAGGCCCATAAGTCCTAGACATGGAGTACCAAGAGCAAGATTGACTTTAGCATGGCCCTGGAGGGTCCACCTTTTCTTTCTTCCAACATCTTCATCTTGTCAGCAGCAGCAGCATCCATCACCATCGGCTTGGTCCTGTGTCAGAGATGGTTCTTGCTCCATGAGGTTATTGATCCAGATATCATGGTATGTGTCACTTTGATCATCAAACCCTTTGAATATGTGCATCTGATTCCTTTTATTTCTAACAACTGCTTGGATCTTAGACTTGCCCACTTGACCATGTTTGGGGGGATTGACAAGATGCCCTAGCAAGACTGTGTCTGTAGGTTTTGGTTTGCCACTGGGGGGATTTTCTGAGAAGCCACCGTCCGTTCCCATCATAGCTCCACCTTTTTTCCATCTTGTTTCCCGCTCACTTATCCCATTCCACTTGTCTGGGCATTGGGTTGACCTATTTTTCAGGACTGCACCTTATCTCGTGGGAAGAAGGGGCTAAAGGCCCAGAAGGTAAAAGCAAGCTGGTAAAAGATAAAAGCCTAAGAATAAAACCTCGAGATGCTTCGCCCAGGGATCCCCGAGAAAGCAATAAAAGGCTTCTCAGCAAGAAACAAGAGGAACCCTAAAAAATAATAAAACAAGACCTAACTAGAGGATAGGGCGTCTCATCACGAGCCACCCTATTAGGTCCATGGGTATCTAGCAGTATGACATTGCCACCAGCTGGTTACCACGCCAGGGCAGTGACTCTTGGTTGCATGGCCAAGGGAAAGGGGGTCTCATCACGAGCCAGCCTTCTCATCTCTGTGAAAGTACTTGTGGGTTACACTATCACCACGCCAGGGCAGTGTCTCCTGATTAGCTCTTGAACAAAAAGAAAAACGCAATAAAAGAAAAAGAATAAAAAGAATAAGAATAGATGGCAAGAATGGGCTTGGAAAGAATGCATAAATGACAGGTACAGCTCGCTTTCTAACAAAGGCACCCACAAGTAACACTTCATGCATCCTTAGCCCTTATTGCACCCAAATGCTTGGACATCCCCTGACCACATCACCCATTTACATGGCTTGGATGAGGTCCCCTCCAGAAACTTTCCTTTTCCAGGGGGCACTAGCCCAATAGGACGTCTTGTCCTTTTCTCCAGACTTGTATTGTAGACTTGTGTAACGTCTTTGAGCTGCTGACTGATATATGAGGGATTTTATGCACATGTTTAATAATATTGATGATGAAATGTGATTGACATTGCTATGATCCCTGTGACTGATGAGCCCATGGAGGGCATAACTTTTGATGTGCAGGACCATACCCGACGGACATGTACCATTTGGACCGGTACACATGGGGAGATGATCAGTTCAGACCTCCATGGCGCTGAAGAGCCACCAAGTGGATGCTGAGACTCCATCAAGGGGCAGAGACAAGACAGAGATGGATCAGGGGCTTTGCACCGGAGAAGAAGAGGACGTTCCACCAAAGGCACCCCAACACAGCTTGAACTAGGTGGGTTGAGCCCTTTTTAGTGGAACATTGGCCTTGGAAGGCCTAGGACGTCACCCTTGATGACCATGATGTCATCCAGCCTATTGGACGTCTTGGGAGGCAGACTGGGCAGTAGTGGCACATGTGGCAGGTTGGAGAGGCCCAAGGAGGGCTAACATTTTGCTCCAGGATGCTTCATTTGCCCTAGAAAGGGGCTAACGTCCCCCTTAGAGGGGATTTTTATCTCTTTTCATCTTGATTAGGGTTTATATTTAACATTTTAATGTAAAACAGTATGATTTTAGTATTTTGGCCTTGTCGGCCTTTTACATGACCTAAAATGTAAATTTAGGTCATGATACTGTATAAATGAAGGATTTTTACCTTCATTTTTTCATCACAACTTACTCACTCCATAAGGAGGTCTGAAATTTGCGCC
>ML817910.1:231393-250051 GCA_009831015.1 Picea engelmannii
TGCCTGATGCTGCTAACTGGATAAACATCAACATAAAACAGATCTGAAAAGGTTAACTTATTGTTCACAGCACAAATCATTATTTTTCATGGTGTTAAATTCTTGATCAATTTGTTCATTCGCCCTAACACATTGTTGGCTTTAATTTTCTGGAATGATTGTTGGATCTAGATGTAAGTTTTTTGAGTTTCATTATCCAAAACAGATCTGAAACTTTCACTGACTTTCTAAGGGCGAATTCAAACTTTATTGTGCTAAATCTTACATTACATTTGGTTCATCTTTATTTGCACATAAGAGCGTTCTATAAGCTAAGTGGGAAATCTGGAAATTAATCTTTAGAAGGTTCATTTCACAAATCTTCAAAGCACTTCACACCTCTTTAAAGGTTAAATTCCATTGTGGTTGGAATACAAATTGTTGAGCATTTACACGCCTTAATCCATGGTTTCATGTTTCTAAATGCAATAGTACTTAACCAATCCTAATTTAATCTTCATCACTTAAACACCATCTAAAGGATCAAATTGTGAATTTCAGGACAAATTCACTAATTGTGTGGAATACAACTCGAGAAATCTGCAATTTTGGTTTTCATGATGGTATTATGAATGGTTGAGTAACTATTGGATCATCTTCTGAGTTGGATTAAATCATTACATTTCATCTTACGATTTGTTGTGTAGAACTTATATTTAACGAGAAACGATTTGCTATAGTTCATCTACATATCCATTTTACAATGTTTTTCTTAGATGGTTAAGGAATTGTTTCTATTATGGTAATGTCATCTTCACATATGGCTAAGGCTTAAATCTACTTACAAATATTTGTTCACATAACCACTTAAGGAATTATTCTTTCTTATGATCATTGCTCCTTGTATCTTGCATTTGGTTAATTGATTCACTCAAATACATGTTTCAATCACACCATTAATCACTCTAAAGGGCATTGTAATCTTAAGAAAATTGTATTTTCTAGCACACTTTATTGTTTAATTTGGGAGCAAATCCCACTTTAGCGTTTTGCACACATTTCAGCGATTTGTAATCTCATTGAGAACAATTATATTTCTGATTTCAATTCTCGAATATTAATCATTCGTCATAAACTTAAGTCGAAATAATTAACTAAGCTATATTATGTTAATTTTGTAGCTTGGAAGGTGTCTCAGCATAGGCCTAACTGTCCTAGGCATCCTGATGGACATTTATATACCCAGATCAGCATTTTAATTGTATCCTAAGTTTTGACTTAGGAAAAGCATAAAAATTACATAAATAATTTTTATTGGCTTTTTGCAAAGATTTCCTAAGTTTCTGACTTTAGGAAATAAATATTTCATTTAAAGTGAATTTCCAAATTCTTCTAGAAGCTTTTCATGAGAAGGGAAACAGAGTGATAAAAGGAGGCTAAGGGTGAGGGCACATTACACATTCATTTGAGAAGCTGAAGAGGCCACTTTGGGCTGCGGAAGAGGGGTCGATTTGAGAGGTCAAACAGCAAAAGAAGAGGGTGACTTCTGGGTGCTGGAGGCAACAAGGAAGAGGCCATAACCAGGCCGTACCAAGCAGCCAAGAGCAGGCCATACAGGGCCGTACCTTGCAGCTGGTAAAGAGGTCGGGCCAAGGCCATACAGACCAGCCATAACAGGTTGTACTGGCCCGTATGCTCAGCCAGGAGAAAAGGCCGAGCTTAGGGTCGTACGAACAGCCAGAGAGAGGATGTACCTGGTCCGTACAGCTACAGCAAGTTGTTGTTGAGTTTGCTGAGCCAAACAGGCCAATTTGACAGGGTCGTACAGCCAAGAGAAAGGGCAGAAATTTGCTGAAAGAATTTTCTGGTTTTTACTGTTGTAAATTATTTCCTCTGAAGCCCATAATAGAGCCCCTCTTTGTTGGTTATCCCCACACTGGGGTTTCCAGGGTAATTTCTAGTGTATGAGTTTTATGTGCTTGGTTTCCTGTTCATATTTTTGTTGTTCATTAGAAGTTATACTCAGTTGTATTTTTTGTTGCATAGTTCAGATATTTTATTTCTGGTTAAGGATAAATTTCTGGGTTATAAAACTATTGGCAAATTAAATCTGCAAGTTGGGTATTATAAATTAACATGGTATCAGAGTTCAGCCTCTGAATACAAAGAAGCCAAGTCGATTTTCAGGCGACCAGGGAGTAAAAATCAGCAAGGAGGTCGAACTGACGAGGGCATGTGAGCTAGGGCAACAGTTAAGATGGCTAATGCAGGCTTGAGGTTCGAGGACAGACTAGAGAGAGCTTCTAACTTAAGTCCATGGAGAGAATGCATTGCTTTGGTGCTAGAGGAGCAGGGGTTATGGGAGTTCGCTGAAGGAACAGCAGTACTTCCAGCATATCCAGAACAGCAACCAGCTCATCTCAGAAAGGATGTGAAGGAAAGAAGAATCATCATTGATGGAGTGAAGGACCACATCATTCCTCATCTGTCAGGAAAAAAGACAGCCAAGGATATGTGGGAAGCATTGACCAAATTGTACCAGTCAGATAACTAGAACAGAAAAATGTTGCTCAGAGAGAAACTCAGGAGCACCAAGATGGCCAAGGGAGATTTTGTTGCATCCTACCTCACCAAGTTCACTCAGATCAAAGATGACCTAGCAGCAGTTGGGGAGACCGTGGATGAGTCTGAGTTGGTGAGGACAGCCTTGAATGGCTTCACGAAGCAGTGGGACATGTTTGTCCGAGAAGTGGTCGCACGAGAGAAGCTTCCCGACTGGGAGAGGCTGTGGGACGATTTTACTCAAGAGGAGCTGTGAGTTGGGTCTTCACAGGCCAGCCAGCTGAAAGTTGAGGATGTGAGAAGAATCTTGCTCTAGCAGGCAAGGGCAAGTTCATAGGGAAGAAGGGCCACAGTGGGGGTCAGACCTCAAAGGGAGAAAAGAGGAAGGATTTCAGCAAAGTTAAATGTTTTGCTGGTCACAAACCACAACACTTTGCCAGCTAGTGCCCAAACAGGGAGGGCAACAGGAAATCACAGATGGCAGCTTCAGCTTCAACAAAAGTTGACGAGTTTGCAGCCAAATTTGAGAATAAGTTTTCACCCATTGCATGTCTTTCCAGTTCAACCCGCAATGGACAATGGTGCCTGGTACATTGACAATGGTGCCTCTAGTCACATGACTGGTGTGCGAGATTACTTCTCCAGCTTGAAGGAGGAGGAGATGGACCTCGTTATTGAGATGGGAAATAATGCCAAGTGTCGGGTTGTAGGCCATGGGACAGTGACATTTCAGAGGGAGTCTGAGAAGCCATTGATGATGAGAGACGTGTTATATGTTTCGGGGATGACGAAGAACCTGATCTCAGTTTCAGCCTTGGAGGACAAGGGCTACGTGGTCTCATTCCAAAATGGGAGAGTGTACATCAGGCCCAAGGACTCCAAGACAGCCAAAGTGATTGGAGATAGGAAAGAGAAGTTGTATAAGCTTCAGTTTGAGCCAGCCCAAGCATTGGTGAGCAGTGCATGTAACATCGCAAAGTTGTGGCATGGGAGGATGGCGCATTTGCATCATGGAGCACTCAAAGTGCTCAAGAAGATAGTGACAGGCCTTCCAGACTTTAGCATAGAGCACCATGAGGTATGCAAGGGATGTGCTATGGGGAAGTACACCAAAATAACTTTCCCAGAGAGTGACAGTGGGATAGGAGGCATCCTTGATTTGATACACTTAGACGTATGTGGTCCCATGTCATCGGTATCCTTGGGTGGGTACAAATATTATGTCACCTTCATCGATGGCCATTCCAGGAAGACCTGGATCTATTTCATGAAGACCAAGGACGAGGTCTTCAGTCGATTCCAAGATTTCAAAGCTCTCGTGGAGAACCAAACGGGCAGAAAGATCAAGACACTGAGATAGGACAATGGAGGCGAGTGCACCTCGAAGGCCTTCAAGGATTTTTGTGCATGTGTTGGGATAAAGAGGGAGTTGATCGTTTCGTACAACCCTCAGCAAAACGGGGTAGCGAAAAGGAAGAACAGGGCCATAGTTGGGGCTACAAAGGCAATGTTGTATGATCAGGATCTGCTTAGATTCCTATGGGCAAAGGCTTGCAACACTACAGTCTACATACAGAACAAGAGTCCTCACAAGGTGTTGGGGAGGAAGACTCTTGCGGAGGTATTCACAAGGAAGAAGTCGGAGATTGGTCACTTCAGGATATTTGGATGCCTAGTCTACTGTCATGTCCCCTCATAGAAGAGGACAAAGCTCAAGGCCACTACTGAGAAGGGGATCTTCATTGGATACAGTGAGACTTCCAAGGCGTACAGAGTCTACATTCCTTCCTTGAGGAAGACAATGGTCAGGAGGGATGTGAAGTTTGAGGAGCTCATGATACTAGTGCAGCAGCAACAAGCAAACAAGAGCTAGAGACTCGGAAGACTGAGGATACACAAGTTACAGAAGCAGGTACAGGTACAAGTGCAGGCACAGATGTTCAGACTGCAGATCAGGATGAGTAGCAAGAGGTTCCTCCAGTACAGGACACTCCTTCTACTTCTAGGAGGAGGAAGACCAAATGGGCAGAGCATACCTTGAGAGAGGCACAAGAGTACATGAGTGCTCCTAGGACTTTTGTCAGGGAGAGTAGAGCACAATAGAGATTTTCCAATTACATGGCTTTGATGAGCGAGTTGCTAGAGGTCGAGCCTTCCAGCTTTGAGTAGGCATCACAGCAGCAGGTCTAGAGAGATGCCATCGTGGAAGAGTATGCTTCCATCCTGAAGAATGATGTATGGGAGGTTGTGCCTCGGCCAAAGGGGAAATCAGTGATTGGCTCGAGATGGATCTACAAGATCAAGCATGTTGCGGATGGCAGAGTGGAGAAGTTCAAAGCCCAGTTTGTGGCTAAGGGGTTCTATTAGAAGGAGGGAATCAATTATGATGAGACATTCGCCCCAATGGCGAGGTACGCTTTAATCAGGGTCGCGATATCTATTGCAGCAGAGATGGGGTGGAAGATCCACTAGATGAACGTGAAGACGACCTTCCTTAATGGCATCATTGAGGAGAAGGTGTGTATTGAGTAGCCAGAGGGTTTTGAGTTCCAGGGGAGAGATTCCCAAGTTTGTAGGTTGAAGAGAGCCTTGTATGGGCTCAAGCAAGCTCCCAAGGCATGGTACTCACAGATAGACAGCTACTTGCAGGGGATGGGCTTCACCAAGAGTGAGGCGGACTCTAACCTCTACAACATCATAGTTGGAGGTGAGCCACTCATTCTTGTGTTGTATGTGGACGACCTGTTTCTCACGGGTTCAAAGAGGCTCATAGCAAAGTGCAAGAGGGACCTTGCTTTGGAGTATGAGATGAAGGATTTGGGGTTGATGCACTACTTTTGGGGGTTAGAGGTGTGGTAGCGAGATGGTCAAACTTTCCATGGACAGGGGGAGTATGCAATGGAGATTCTGAAGAGATTTGGTATGCAGGACTACGGGCCTATGTCTATGCCCATGGTGACCAACTGGAAGAAGATTGAAGCTTCCAGATCAGAGGCAATGGACCCTACATTATACAGGCAATTGATTGGCTCTCTGATGTATCTAGTCAACACTAGATCGGATATATGCTTTGCAGTTAACACACTCAATCAGTTCATGGTTAAGCCGAGGAGGATACACTATGTGGCAACGAAACATGTTCTAAGATATCTACATGCCACATTGAGTATGGGTTGAGTTATATCTAGGGAGATGGAGTAAAGTTGATGGGCTTTACAGATGCAGATTGGGCAAGTAGCACGGTCGACAAGAAGAGTACATCAAGATGTTGTTTCAGCTTGGGATCAGAAGTTGTATCCTGGTTCAGCAGGAAGCCGAAGTCAATGGCATTGAGCTTTGTTGAGGCAGAGTACATGGCAGCTAGCTTAGCAGCATGTGAGGCCATTTGGCTTCGGAAACTACTCATGGGTTTGTTTGGCCAAGAGTTGGAGGTGTTGCCGTCCTAATGCACACTTGCAAACGTGAGCTAAGTCCAGCTCACTTAGTGTGCCCTCGGAGACACAATGTCTAAGTTCCAAGCCCACACTGTCACCTTGACTGGAACTTCTTCCTTCTAGGCTTACTCCTAGGGAAGCCAAGGGGGGTAGTCCCTAGTTACTAAGTTAATTTTAGAGTTAAGTGTTTTAGGAGTTAGTTTTATTTCGTTATAGGCCAAAAGGGGAAAACTAGCCTATGATGACAAGCAGCAATGCAAAATGCAACTTTAATCTATATGACAGTCAGCCCTTTTCCTAAGTCAACTAAAGACTAGTGCCTATGTTGGGCAATGGGGTCGACTAAGGTTTGAGGGTGGTTCAATTACAGAAATCTTACAAGTAAAACAAGCTAAACTACCCCAAACCACACAGTTACTATCAGTTACAAAGAAAGTCTAAATGTTACAATGTTTACAAGATTTACAAATTAGATACAGAAATACATAAGCTAGATACAAGATATACCAGTTAGATACAAAGATACACCAATGTAACAAGATGTACAAAATATAAACAATTTACACATATGTTCCAAGCATACCCCAAATGGCGCTTACTCCATTTGCACTGCCTTCACTGGCAACCAATCACACAAAGCACTCAAGGATCAAAGTAAGTGATGCCTCCCCAAGTGGGATACTCAATCACTCACTTGATCCACACCACAATAAGCAGATTAATATGATATTCAATATGAAACTGAAATGCTCATGTAAACAGGAAGGATACAAACATATAGTTGCAACAGAGATAGATAAACAATGAGATATTCCACAAGTATGTTTGCCTATGCATACATCTAAATCCCCCCAAACATACACATGTGATCTATGCAACTAAGTGTTGTACTTGTTTAAAGATTTTACAAATTTTAATTACCCTTCCCCCTAACTAGGTGTGTGTCTCAAGCTTCCTCCTCCCCCAAATAGCTCCCCGGTGCTCAAGATAGTAGGGCTACGAGTCCCTACCCTAGCTTCCAAGGTCAGCCCGCACAGTAAGAGGTAGTCCAGTCGCGGGATCTCCCCAACGAAACCACGGGACGGTCCCCCGCCACTACCGCCTGGACTGTCCCTCAAACCCGTTTTAGATGGTGGAGGCAGATGTTTGAGGCCCCTAAAATGTTACTAAAAGTTGTTAGGACCCGCGAGTGGGTCTTTAGATGTGTTGGGTTGCTTTTTAACAAGTTTTAGACCTTCGAATTTTATCTTTTTAGCGCATGGCCGTGAGCAAAATGTGTGTAAAACGAATGCTTGTTGAGTGTAATCAAATCACCATTAACATAGCAAAATGTGAGAAAATTAGTGCACAATGTTAAGCCATCATTCATGAACCATTCCACAAGTAAGAATGAAATTGAAAAGTGAGACGTGGGCACTTGCAGAATGTGAAACCTAAAACGTGAGAGCTTTAAACCATAAGATGAGACGAATCCAAAGTAAAGATGCTCACATGTAAAACATTTACTCCATAATCATAAGATATGCAATGTGTGCTTGAAAGGAGAGTAAGACATACTTGCTTAACCAAAAGTGAAATTAAGATGTGAGCAAAAGAACAGTAAGTGCTCAACCATAGACCAAGACGTGAGCATTAAGATGTGATAACCAGAAAGAAGACGTGAGCTCAAAGGTACAATTGCTTAATCAGTGAACAAAAACGTGAGCATTAAGGTGTTCAACATGTGCAATACTTAACATTAAACGAAAAATATATGATGTGCTTGAGATGGAAACTAGGACGTGGGTGTTTCACCATGAACAGGCCGTGAGCATTCAAGCTGATATAATCATGAACAAAACATGAGCTCAAAGATGCCTTAAACCATGAACATTTTAAACCATAAATATTATATCATCTATGCATCATAAACCATTAAGTGCAAAAAGGAAGTAGGACGTGAGCTCAAGATGTAATATGTTTAACTGTGAACAAAGACATGAGCATTAGGACGTCTAGCATATGCAACATCTAACCACAAGCGTGAGATAATCTGTGCAAGACGTGGGTGAAAAATGAAACTAAACCGTGAGCATCAAGAAGCAAGTGTTTAACTTTGACAAGGACGTGAGCTCAATAGACTTCCATTACAACATATATCATTCCATCATCATAAGCGAAAGATATGCAACATGTACTTGAAATTAACTAGGATGTAACTGTTTAAACCATGAGCTAAGATGTGATTTAAAAGAAGTGTAACATATGAAATATTTAGCTCATAAGTGTGAAATTTGTATGCAAGACGTGGCTGAAGTGAACAATTAAGCAAGACGTGGAGTGTTTAAACCATTAAGCAAGACGTGGAGTGTTTAAAAACACAAGCTAAGACATGAGCATCATATAAGTGTTTAACATGTAAATCCTTAGCTAGGCCATGAGCTTCAAAGAGAAATTCCACATCAACACATCATTCAATCATCACCAACCATTGATTGCCAAAAAAAGAAGTAGGCCGTGAGCTAAAGAGAGCACAAAACAACTAACTTGCAAATGAAAATCACCAAAGATAATCTAACTAGGTAGCATGTAAAGCATCACAAGTTATTTTCCCTTTAGCCAAGCGATTTTGGGGATGACTCCCCCAAGGTGCCGACAATACAAAAAAAACTGAAAACAAGTAAAAAATAGTTTTCCTTAAGCCCAGGGCGATTTTGGGGATGACTCCCCCAAGGTGCCGGCAAATATTAAAGACAAAACTAAATCAAAAATTAATTTCCTTTAGGCCGAGGCGATTTTGGGGATGACTCCCCCAAGGTGCCGGCACATTAGATCAATATCCCTAAGATATAACTGCACAGAAAAGCAGGGCATTTAACCTTCGTTCTCGTAGCTCCGGAGATCCGGAGAGAGAGAATGTCAGGTAGGCTCCTGGCCGACTGCTCGGGCAGAAACTATCTTAGGAATATTAACCAAAAATAAAAAAATTTGATTGAATGATTTAGAAATGAGATAACAAAACAAGCCAGGACGATTTTGGGGGGTTGGCTAGGCCAAGCACACTCCCAAGGTGTCGGCAATAAGTTAGTAAGTTAAACTATACAAGAAATTGAATGAAATAGTACAAAATATACAGATTTACACAAGGGAAACGTTAGGAAATCGTTACCCACTAAAGATATGTCTTGGCTGAAGCTTGTGGACGAATTTCGGCAGTGTTTCCCCTTGTTGCTGGTAAGTTTCTGTAGAAACCAGCAAGCAAAAACTTGCTGGAAATGCTGAAAAACACCACAAAAGTTAGAGGAAATTTTCTGCTTTAACACAGAAAATTTCCACACAAAAATCTGCAAGGAAAATGATGATATATTGACCTATCTAAGAGTGTTAGTATGCTGAAATAAAGCTAAAAATGTATGCATAAAGAAAATGGACAATAAGAAAGAGCTAAGAGTTTGAGTAAGGAATAAGGGTAGACTCCGTCCGGATGCTATCCCAATAGTCCTATTGACGTGACCTGCAAAACTCAAAGAGAATGGTGAAGCAAGGAAATAGATAGTTATCTTGAATAAAACCTAGAACGAAATACTTGCAAATCCTAAGCTATCCAAGATGAACATAAACTAGCAAGTGATACTCTTCAACTAGTTTACCCAAGCAAAATACTTTGAACTCAAGATCTATTTGCTACAACACCACAAACTAGAAAAATACAAGTCACCTCATGTGAAGAAGAAACAAGAATACTCTTCAATCTCTTCTGAAATCCTCCAAAGCTTTTCTCTATTATTCCAAAATGTGAGAGTATTGGAGTTGTACCTTCTCCAAAACCCTCAAGAGCAATGAGTGAATGGCTTGGTGGCAAGAGCAAGAGGATGGGGTAAAATTTCAGCAGCATAACAGTAGCTCAAAGAAAGATGATCAAATGAGGAGGGGAGGGGTCTCTCTTATAGCTCTAGAGGCAAAGAGAGGGCAGCTTGATGCATGCCAAGTGTTGGCAATCAAGCAAAGGAAGAAAACCCTAGAAGGGGGGCGCCCTATCTAGGGTTTTAGCTAGTGGAATGTGACATGGCAAGGTGTGGGCCATAGAAGGGGTGAGGAATAGGCTAAGGGGGGCGCACCTCTCATGAGAGGAGGCCCCACTTTAACATTTTGATGAGTTACTAAGGTTTAGTGAGAGGGGGGCGTGAGTTAGAGAAGGAGGGGCGCCCCACTTGCATGAGAGTGGGACGTGGGGTCCATGAGAGTGTGACGTGGAGCTTTAGGAGGGGCGCACCTCTCATGAGAGGGGCCCACACAAAGTTTCAAAGCAAATTATTAAGGTTTGGGTRAGTTTTATTAAAGTTTGGGTAAGTGAGGGTCGTTTTTCCCCTTAGGGCAAGGGAAAAAAGGGTGTAAATGAAAGTTAAGTGGGTAGATTAAGGTTTGAAATGGTTAGGATGGGTTTGGGTAGGTTAGGAGGGTCTAACTTGCTCATTGCCACCTTACCACTAACTCACTAACTCCAAAAATTACAAAAATTTGACATTTGACTAATGTCACCCTAGCAATTAAAATTGTTGTTTTTGACTGACTCTGACTCTAAGTGGACAAACACATAGTAAAACTTGTCCGACTGAGCTGAAACTTGGTCTATGGGTGTAGGGGGTGCTTTTCCATTTCTTTTGAGCACAAATACCCCTATCAAAATCCCAAAGGCTAAGTTTTTACATCATTTAGCTCAAAAATTAATTAATTAATTAAATCATTAAAGACTTAATTAATTAAAAAAAACCTATCTAGACTCGACGAAATTCCGCGAAACTTTCTACAATGTCTGGCATGGTCATTTACATCAATCCTAAACAAAGGTTACCAAAGGACGAGACCATTAAGACGCCGTTCACCACTTTGGAGGAAGTTATTGCATGTGTGGAGGGAAAAACTCAAGGGAAGTCAACCAGGCCCGGGAGCCCGGCTAACAACCTGAGGATAAAAAACCCTCGGTGAAAGGAACTCCCTTAATGGAAACATCCCGAGGTACCTGACCTAACTATGACTCATGCTGACTTATTACATTATCAACCCGCGCAGGGGTGCGGAAATTTCGTTTACAAAAATTTTGTGCTGGGGCATCAGATACCCAAGTAGAACCAATAATGTCTTCAACATAGATAAAAACTTCATGGTACATGAGTTGACCCCTAGCTGAATAGGCGGTCAACAGGAGGCTATTGTCATCCACTATGACAATCAAAGTTGCATGAACCTCTTTGAGAATTCAGTGTTCCATGACAGATCCAAACACATTGAAATCAGATTTCACTTCATCAGGGACTGTGTGCAGAAAGAGACAGTAAAGCTACAATATGTGTCTGCATGTGAACAGGTGGCAAACATTCTCACGAAGGCCTTGATGAAAAGCAAGTTTGTCTTCTTCAGGGACAAGTTGGGGGTGGTGCAGAACACCTTCCTCACTAAGAGGGAGTGTTAATTTTGTAGCTTGGAAGGTGTCTCAGCATAGGCCCAAGTGTCTTAGGCATGCTAATGGACATTAATTAATACCCAGATCAACATTTTAATTATATCCTAAGTTTTGACTTAGGAAAAGCATAAAAATTATGTAAATAATTTTTATTGACATTTCACTTAGATTTCCTAAGTTTCTGAATTTAGGAAATAAAAATTTCACTTAAAGTGAATTTCCAAATTCTTCTAGAAGCTTCATGAGAAGGGAAATAGAGTGATAAAAGGAGGCTGAGGGTGAGGGCACATTACACACTCATTTGAGAAGCTGAAGAGGGTGCTTTGGGCTAAGGAAGAGGGGCCAATTTGAGAGGTCAAACGACAGAGTTAGAGGACGACTTCTGAGCACTAGAAGCAGCAAGGAAGAGGCCATAAACAGGTCATACCAAGCAACCAAGAGCAGGTCGTACAAGGTCATACCTTATAGTTGGGAAAGAGGTCGAGCCAAGGTAGTATGAACCAGCCAAAACAGGTCGTACTGGGTTGTACGCTCAGCTAGGAGAAAGGGCCAAGTTTAGGGTCGTACGAATAGCCAGAGAGAGGTCATGCCTGGGTCGTACAGCTATAGCAAGTTGTTGAGTTTGCTAGGCCAAACAAGCCAATTTGACAGAGTCGTACAGCCAAGAGAAAGGGCAGAAATTTGTTGTAAGAATTTTTTGGTTTTTACCGTTGTAAATTATTTCCTCTTAAGCCCATAATAAAATCCCTCTTTGTTGGTTTTCCCCACACTGGGGTTTCCAGGGTAATTTCTAGTGTATGAGTTTTATGTGCTTGGTTTCCTATTCATATTTATGTTGTTCGTTAGAAGTTATACTTAGTTGTTTTTTTGTTGCATAGTTCAGATTTTTTATTCCTGGTTAAAGATAAATTTTTGGGTTATAAAACTATTGGCAAATTAAATCTGCAAGCTAGGTATTAGAAATTAACATATTACTCATCACTCCTTACAACGATTAAGCTTAGTTAACCATAGGGAAGCCCCCATAGGCTAGGAACTTCCTTAGTCTAAACAGAAAAAGGTTAAGCCACTAAGGTGACAGTGGTGGCTTGCCTAAGTTGCCATTAGATTCTCATCACTCGTGCTTAGGGACTTTTGCACCAAGTTGTTGATGTATTTAGCATCGGACAGGTACTTCCACATAGGCTCATTGTCTAGCATGTGGAAGTTGTTTGTAATGCCTCTCAGAACCTTTGGAAATTCACTTGATAAAGTGATTATTAAGTGAATATACTTTTATAATTAATGTGAGATTAATTAACTTAAATGCCTAAGTATTTGGCATTAGTAACTTACGTGAGAGTCAATTAAGTCATAGCCATTAGATCTAAAGTGAAGGTGGTATTAGATCTCAATCGTTGATCACTTTAGGAGATCTAGGGTTTTGGACTTAGGGTTAACTCAAACATAATAAAAGGCATCCTAAGTGAGAGGATGAGACACACACAGAGCACATAGGAGCAAAGAGGGATTATGTGTTCATGTGCTTCTGTCACACACAGAGTGAAGAGATCTCATTGATTGGGTGAAGAGCAGTTCATCCAAATGTGAGTGGGAAGGGTTGAGGAAAGGAGCAAAGGGGCAGCAAGGGAGATAGCAGTTAGGTGGGTTGGGCTAGGTGTTGCATTGTATTCCTCTGATGGGCCATTATCCCAGGACAGGAGCCTAGGATTGTAGATGAAAAAAATCAACTCAAATCTAGTTTTCCCTTCGGGGTTTTTCCAAGGGTGTTTACCCAAATGTCTTGTGCAATGTGATTGGTTTCAATTTTATGCTTCCGTTGATTTAATTCGTTAAGTTACCTAGTTGTGCTTTTAATTAATAAAGTGATTTTATTCGGAATTATTAGCTAGGTGTTGGGTTACAGAAATTAACATGGTCTCAGAGTTGCGGTTGGTTGCCAAGATCGATTTGTAGCAACGAGAATTTTTGTCTGTGGGAAATTGTTTTACAGGCTCAGTTGCGGGGAAACAAGAAATAAAAAAAAAAGGAGCGTACAGGCCATACATACGTACGGTCGTACGAGTCATACAACGTACGATTGAGCACACTGTAGAGAGATCGTTGCATATCTATTGGCTAAGTGTGCAAATTGGGTGTGTGATTGACAGTTATGAGTGGATCATTCGAGGAAGAGTTGGTCGAGCCAACAGACAACTAGGTTGAAACGTGGAGTTGCAGACAACAGAAGGGCCTAGAGGTGTTGTGATTGTGATGCTAGTGGCAGAGGCAGCGGCAGAGAATTGGATCACACTAAGCTACAGAATTTAATCCACGGGCTGGGGATCGGTTGAAGATGTTGGGTCAAAGAACGACTAAGGTGGAAGTCGACGCAGCAGCTGGAAAGATGGTTGTGTGATGCAGCAGAGGCAGCGTAGGAGTGATTTGGACGTGGTGTAGAGGATTGGGCTAGTTGGAGATTGGTCGAGATAGCCGACAAGAGAAACTAGAAGTGACGGCTGAGTGGTGAAGGAACAGCACTAAGGGAGATCAATGTCAGCAGAGGGAGTTGACAACCATAGCCGCCAGAAGAAGAGGTGCGCGAGATGTGGGGCAAAGGAGACAGTTGCACGCATGGAAGATTCAACAGCAGGGGACCCGCGGACTAAGCAAAAAGCTCACGTAGAGGTGATATTGGTAGCAGAGCAAAGGAGCGCAGGTTTGTGTGGTGAGTCGGCAGAGGAAAGGTGCATGGGGAGGGTCGAGGACTGGCCAACCAACAGGGTAGCCGCCGTAGCAACCGCCAGTCAATCGGGCTGGGGCAGTCACCAACAAATAAAGCTACAGTCGTCGGGTAGAAGACGACAAGGTGACAGTGTAGACAAGAGGCTGCAGAGTGCATGTGTAGTGGAGTTGCCAAGTCGCTGAGAGAGCAATCGATGGGTGTTGAAGAGGAGAAGTGCCAAAGAGAAGGCCGCGGGCTGCAAGGCCACGTAGACAGCTACCCAGCAGGAGCCGCAGGGCCAGGGCAGCGAATCTAGGTAGCGGGAAAAATTATCAAGCAACGAGAAGGTATCCGCGGGCAAGGGTCCAAGCAGCAGGCAGCAAGTCCTGGGTAGGGATCCAGGCAATCGGTAAAAGTCTTCAGAGAAGGGTTAGAGTGAGATGGCAAGGATACCTTTTGTGTCAGAGGGAGCAGCCAATCAGATGGATTGGAGAGCATCCATGGTAGCGAAGATAGAGCCACCTCTAGATGGTGGAAGTACCTTCCTCGCTAAGAGGGAGTGTTGATGCATTTAGCATCGGACAAGTACTTCCACATAGACTAGGTGTCTAGCATGTGGAAGTTGTCTGTAATACATCTCAGAACCTTGGGAAATTCACTTGATAAAGTGATTATTAAGCGAATGTACTTTTATAATTAATGTGAGATTAATGAAGTTAAATGCCTAAGTATTTGGCATTAGTAACTTAAGTGAGAGTCAAATAAATCATAATCGTTATATCTAAAGTGACGGTGATCTTAGATCTCAACCGTTGATCACTTTCAGAGATCTAGGGTTTTGGACTTAGGGTTAACTCAAACATAATAAAAGGCAGCCTAAGTGAGAGGATGAGACACACACAAAGCACATAGGAGCAAAGAGGGATTCTTTGCTCATGTGCTCGTGTCACACACAGAGTGAGGAGATCTCATTGATTGGGTGAAGAGCAATGCATCCAAGTGTGAGTGGGCAGGGCCGAGGAAAGGAGCAAAGGGGCAACAAGAGAGATAGCAACCAGGTGGGCTAGGCTAGGTGCTACATTGTATTCCTCTGATGGGCCATTATCCCAAGACGGGAAACCCAGATTTTATATGAATAAAATCAACTCATATCTGGTTTTCCCTTCGGGGCTTTTCTAGGGGTGTTTACCCAGATATCTTGTGCAATGTGATTGGTTTCAGTTTTATGTTTTCGCTAATTTAATTTGTTAAGTAACCTAGTTGTGCCTTTAATTAATAAAGTGATTTTATTCGAATTTATTAACTGAGTGCTAGGTTACAGAAATTAACATAAGTGAGAATCTAATCATTAACACACTCCATTAGTTTACTCCTTCCCATATTTCTCAATAGCTTTCTTTTGGATCCCTTGATGATGGGTGGAGTGTCCACTCAAAACATTGGGACATTTCTAAACTCCAACACGATCCACATCTAGAAGGTTTACTATAATCTAAATATATGCCTAGGATTAATTTAAATCCAAACAAAAGCCATTGTTTACTACTTTTCCCGAGATTGGGTTTCCAGGGTAATCTCTGCATTATTGTTATGTTCATGATTGTTTACTTTTATTTTGTTTTCTACAATTAAATTACAGTCTGCAAGTTTTATTATACCAATCATATTTAATGCATAATGAAATAGCAAGAACAAATTTACAATTAAATTAATTCCACATTTTAGTATCAGTCTTGGGCAGATGGGTGTGCCATAAGCCTACTATTTACAAATCATTCATTGAGAATAAGTAATTTACTTAGGAGCTAAACCTAAAATTTGTACCAAAAAAATTTAGCATACCTGTCATAGCAAGTTTCAGTGCACGGTTGTATGCTAATAAAGACAGCTCATCCGAAGTTTCTTGTGATGTAAAACTTTTTGGCACCTAAAAATACAAAATATCAACAAAATGTTAAAGTTCAATTCAAAGTAGGCGGAATATAAAATTTACCTAATATAGAAAAAACCAGTGCCAAGCAACTTAACAAAAATAGCCAAAGGAAAAAAAAATGCACTAGAAGAAAGTAAATATACAACAAATTCACAAGGCTTACGGTTTAGAAGCTAAGCCCATTATTGCAAGAGCCTGTCTACATTATACACCAACCATTTTTTGTCTTGTAACAAGTTTTTCATTCTGAAACTTTAATGCCAATGGCATTTAAAGAGAAACCCCTCCAATATGTAATACTAGAGCGGAAACATAGAGAATAACGTGGTTGAAGACCTACAGGGTTAGAATAAGATAACGAACTTTAACATAGAGAATAACAATGTACTATGTGTCGCTATTGGTTGGTGTTGATCCCTTGGATGTTGTTGTTGTTATCACACAAACTCGCACTTATAGAGATAAAGTTTGAAAGCTCAATCCGGTGTAACCAAGAGGGAGGCCGCTATCACCTCTCCAACCCTCTTTCACTTCAAGCCAGCTCTTCTCTGGCTCAAGGGGGGTTTCCCTAGATTAAGATTGCTAGAACTTGGGGGGATGAAGCTCAAGGTGATGTGAAGAGTGAGTCCAAGCAAAAAAAGGAGCCTAAAAGCATAAGACTTGAAGGACAAAACCCTAGGACTATGTAAGGTTCCTAACTCGGCTAGTCTAGGAAACACTGCTAAACAGTCAAATCCACTGTCTGATCTGATACTCTGGGGGTTTCTGGATGTGTTTTGAGTTAATGTTTTAACATGCTCGGTGATTTTCACATGTGTGCTTCATTCAATTAATAGTTAGGCAGAATACATGATGCATAAGAGTAAGGAACAAACACCATCTCATTCATATGTATTATGAGGGAAAAAGCAAAAAATACAATAATGTGTTGAAAGCAAATGAAATCGTCAGCTAGATCTCATGGATCGTCATTGGAATACAAGCAACTAATACAAAATCCCCGTGATCAGAAGATGAAGGCAGATCTACGCATGCATGGATAGATCGGCAAAAAGATGCAGTTCTGGAAACTCACGGCAACTGCTACAACTCTAGAAAACTCGCCCTAATGGCTATACTCGACAGAATCGCATGGAAACTGTCCCAAACTGAGCGCCCTGGCCTCTAGGCTGCTACTGGTGACTGACAGATTGAAGATCGGATCCCCGGAGCTCTGGATGTCATCCCCTGGGGGGGTTGGCACCTCCTAGGCTCAATGAGTGCACCCTAATGATTCCACCGACGGAATCTGTTGGTATATAACTCGAAATGTGCGCCCCAACCAATGTTGTACTGGGTCGGAAGGGTTTCCTCTAATTTGATCTGGAACTCCCTCTGGAACCCCAAATGTCCCTCCTCAAGAGCTGTGCACTATCTGGTTGTCTGATGCGCCCTGAGAGATTCCACCGTCAAAATATGATGACTAGTGGCTCAAAAGATGCGCCCTAGCTAGTCCTCAACTAGGTCGGGAGTGTTAAAGTTTAAGCTATTATTAGGTTACATTTCAATTTAATAGATAACAATAGCATAGATAGGATCACTGAGAGAAACACAATCACAAGATACACAACATTTATCTTGGGAAACCCTCATGGGGAAGAAAACCCAGCAAAACTTCATTAATATAGATAGTCAATAAAATGCCAAGACAACAAACCAAACAACATAGAAATTCCTCTCCCAAGGATGCACCTCTCTCTCTCTTCCTTCTTCCGACAACCGATAACTGCAGCTTCCTTCAATACTTGCGAACTAGATGAGTGAGTTGAGTGTGTGTACAAATGAGGCGTTGGCCTCTCTTATTTATACAACCTAGCAGGCGCTGAACTGGGGTGTCTTTTCACTGGCTGGGTCGACTTCTCATTCTGGGTGGTTATAACCACTTTAATATATTATGGCTGGGCCGACTTCTCATTCTAGGTGGTTATACCCACTTTAATATATTTTGGGGCCGACTTTTCATTTAGCCTATTACAATTAGGGTTTGACCAATCCGCAACAAGGGATTTGGTCATTTACAATACCCGACATGATCAATCCACAAAAGGGGATTGATCTAATCAATAATAAATATATTTTATCTTTTACTTTATCCACAAAAGGGGATAAGAATATTCTTTGCAGTTACAAAATATTTTAACACTCCCTCTTAACAAGAAGGATATTCTTTATCTTTTGACAGGTCACTGGATGTCATCATTAACTGGGCAACATCATCAACTGGGTAACATCATCAACATCATCAACTGGGTAACATCATTAACTGGATAACGAGAGGCATCCACTTGGTTATCTGGCATCATGATCACTGACTGGCATATCTATAAATCATTGGAAGTTTTGTTCTCTTTATCTTCGCGCAAAAGATACTCTTTCTTTCTTTCATCTTCACGCAGAAGATACTTCTTTCCTATCTTCACACAAAAGATATCTTATCTTCACACAGAATATGTCTTATCTTCACACAGAAGATATTCTATGAGTTTTGTCATTCCTTTTATGTTCTCCCTTCTCTTGTAGTCATCTATCTCACCCATCCACTGGGGAGGACTACTACCATAGCTTCA
>ML817910.1:250247-260870 GCA_009831015.1 Picea engelmannii
TAATAGCTTCTAATCATCATCCTTGAAGTTCTCTTCTGTAATATCCTGGGTGCCTTCTTGAGTTCGAACATTTCTTTCTTTCTGTCTTCATACTGGATCAACCTGCTCCCTCTGCATCTATAAGAACGGTACTGGAGCAACCTAGAGTTACCTGCATCTCATCAACTATATCTGAGTATCCATCTTTTTCTTCATCTTGAACATTTATGTTTTGCATCTTTAGGAGCCTCCTGCTCCTATATAAATACTGGATACTGTTTGGTCTTTACTGACTGTCACCATATCATACGTCCTTCTCATGCTGTCTAACTTCTGCAAGTCAAGGCATAAGTTCTTTCTTCCGAGACCTGTAAACTTACTTACAGTATGCTTTCTGAGACATGTCACTTAGCCAATTAGTCAGTAACAATAAGCAGTAATAAAACTATATCATGATTCCTATCAAAGTAGTACACATCTTTTCTTAAGCAAAACTTGTTCAACCATGTACACATCTGAAACCCTAATCATGAATAAGACTTTTCAACTCTTTTTCACTCTAGCTATGTAATTACCAAATTTTTCCCTTACTATCATAGCTAAACACATACCTTTGTCACTCTCATGAGTGATCATACCTGAAATAAATATTTTATCTCTTTCTTTATCCTCTTCTTTGATACTTCCTTCATAAGTCTGCATAGACACTGAAATAAAACGAGGTTAATTAACATTCTCACAAAAGACTAACTTGCAATGGCAAAGTATTAAAGCAAGATACTAAAAATAAACATGAATACTTATCTTTTGTTTTTGTGTGGGGAGGCTCTACGGACTCTACCATTTGCTATCTTTCTTCAGATCAACTATCTTCAACTTAAAGTACATAATCCTCAATTCCTGTTGAAGCTTTCTTTGAGGGAGAAGATTCTTCTTCCTCTCCCACATGTGCTTGATGCTTTCTTTTCCCTCTGGTTCTGGTACACCCGCTGTAACATGTTCTAGGAGATCATTCTCATCTAGAATCATCTGCAACCTATGCTTCCAAGATCTGAAGTTTCCAGATCCTTCCAGCCTATCTTCTACCCTCATACTGGTAGCCATTCTTTCTTGTAGTAGAAACCCTAGCCCTCTGGGCTTATAGAAATAATAGAAAAATCAAATTTCTTGGATTTGAAAACTGAACTCACAAAAAGATGCGTTGGACTGAGGCGAGTATGCTAGTATAGTCAGTTTCTGAAAATTCCAATTTTTGACCCTTCAAACTGAACCAGCGGATTTCTGGACTGGTGCTTCTGGTTTGCTGGTACTTCTGGTTTCCCAGTACTTCTGGTTTTCCGGTACTTCTGGTTTACTGGTACTTCTGGTTTCCCGGTACTTCTGGTTTTGCGGTACTTCTCGTTCTCTGGTACTTCTGGTTCTTTGGTACTTCTGGTACTCTAGTTTTCTGGTACTTTGTGAAAACTAGGGTTTCACAATCCAGAAGATCTAGCCACTGAAAAGGTGCGCTAAAGATGCCAAAGTGTTCCTTGAGGTAGGGCGCACTTTTCTAGATGGTTTTGGGGCTGAAATTCTTCCTCAATAAAACACCCTAATTTTCTTGTACGACAACTGTGACGTTTTTCTTTTTCCTGTGAAAAATCCTCTCTTCAGCTTATCTCTGATACCATGTTAAAGTTTAAGCTATTATTAGGTTACCTTTCAATTTACTAGATAACAATAACATAGATAGGATCACTGAGAGAAACACAATCACAAGATACACAGCATTTATCCTGGGAAACCCTCATGGGGAAGAAAACCCAGCAAAACTTCATTAATATATATAGCTAATACAATGCCAAGACAATGAACCAAACAACACAGAAATTCCTCTCCCAAGGATGCGCCTCTCTCTCTCTTCCTTCTTCTGACAACCGATGACTTCATCTTCCTTCAATACTTGCGCCCTAGATGAGTGAGTTGAGTGTGTGTACAAATGAGGCATTGGCCTCTCTCATTTATACAATCTAGCAGGCGTTGAACTGCGGTGTCTTTTCACTGGCTGGGCCGACTTCTCATTCTGGGTGGTTATAACCACTTTAATATATTCTAGCTGGGTCGACTTCTCATTCTAGGTGGTTATACCCACTTTAATATATTCTAGGGCCGACTTTTCATTTAGCCTATTACAATTAGGGTTTGACCAATCCGCAACAGGGGATTTCGTCATTTACAATACCCGACATGATCAATCCACAAAGGGGGATTGATCTAATCAATAATAAATATATTTTATCTTTTACTTTATCCACAAAAGGGGATAAGAATATTCTTTTCAGTTACACAATATTTTAACAGGGAGGAATCTGCAAGATAATCTTTGGTCTAGTGCAGCTAAACAAAAACCCTCTCTAACCCTTGCGCCCTCACTCGCTGAGCTGCGCAAACACTGCAAACTGGATACTCCTGAATAGCACGGTAAAATACCTGGAAGGTATCTCCGATGGGCAAGGGTGTGTCTCTCAACACCGAAACCGATCAAGGTGGTGGTTTCCTCCATAAATCCACAAAACAACAGAAGGTCGATTCTCCTCCTCCTTTGGAAACTCTCTCCTCATCAAATCATAACATAATGAGGAATTAGGTCGAATTCCCCCCTTTATACTCTTCTCGATCTAATTCTTCGTTGACATCACTTAAGCTAGGCGCTTTTCCTCCTAAGGTGATTAATTAATTAATTAAGTCTCCCCCTCAACACCTTTTCATTCTATTTCTTTGTTGACTTTAGCTTAAGTGACTTTTCCTATGCTTTTTGGCTTAATTCATCGTTTAGCCACTAAATCACCCCTTATTTCTCCTCTTGTTCCCTGTGTGTCCATGACTATAGTCTTCGAGAACAAATAGACTACTAAGTCACTCCCTGCTGGCCTACTCTTGGGAACGGGACATCACAGTCCTCCCTTCCCGAGATTGCTTGTCATCAAGCAACATCAATCCTGGGTGTTGCAAAATGTGCTCTCCCTCCCATGTGGCATCCTCCACTAGAAGTCCCCTCCATCTAACCAAGCACTCCCTGATGACCTTGCTCCTCAATCTGCACTATCTCTGCTCGAGCACCTCCTCTTCCACTAGCTCCAATTGCCCCTCCTCATCCAATGGTGGAAGCTCCTCTGATGTGCTGATGAATTGTCCCACCGCCTTCTTGAGGCAAGATAAGTGGAACACGTTATGAATCTTTCTCCCCTCTGGAAGCTCTAGCTCATAAGCAACCACGCCTACCCAGCGCATGATCCTGTAAGATCCATAAAATCTAGGCTTGAGCTTCTCGACCTCACTCTTCTTCAGAGATGACTATCTGTAAGGTTGGAGTCTCAAGAAAACCAAATCCCCAACCTCAAAGTTGCGATCTATCCTGTGCCTGTCCGCAATCACCTTCTGTCGATTTTGTGTTGTCTACAGGTTCTCTTTTATCAACTTGAGAATCTCCCAACTCTCGATGATCCAATCCTTCGCTTTGGGAGCTCTGCTCTCCCCAAAAACCAAGTCTACCAAAGTGGGAGCATCATAACCGTACAATGCTTGGAAGGGTGTCATGCCAATGGACATGTGGAAAGTGGTGTTGTAGCAATGCTCTCCTAGATGAAGCCATCTGACCCATGTTCTCTGTTGTACACCCACATAGTTCCTCAAATACCCCTCAACCCACTTGTTGACTATCTCAGTCTTCCCATCTATCTGAGCATTATAGTTGGTGTTAGGTGTGAACTATGTCCCCGCCAATCTAAACAACTCCCTCCAGAATGTCCCAATAAACCAATTGTCCCTGTCACTAATGATGCTCTTCGGCAACCCACGAAGTATGAAGACCTCCTTGAAGAATAACTCGGCTACCTGAACTATGTTGTACTCCCTCGGTATGGCATAGAAGTGCGCAAACTTGGTCAATCTGTCAACCACTACATAGATGCAGTCCTTACCCTGGACCTTGGGTAGGCCTGTGATGAAATCCATCGATATACTCTCCCATTTCTGCTCTAGAATGGGAAGTGGTTGAAGTAGCCTCGCTAGAAGCATTTGCTTTGACTTGTATTGTTGACAAGTCACACACTCACTGATGTATATCATAACCTCCTGTTTGAGGCCCTTCCATGAGAACCTCTCTTTGATCTGCCTGTAGGTTTTGAAAAAACCCTAACGGCCTACCAGTGGTGAATCGTGAACTGTTGCGAGGATCTTCTTCTTGAGTCCTGAATCTGGCACTAAGTAGACTCCGTCCTTGTAGAATATGACATCGTCAATGACCCTATACATGTCATCCAAAACTTGTCCATCCAAAACCTCACAAGCGAACTTTTTCTTGGAATATTCCATTAACAAGTGGGATTTCCAATCTGATGAAATCTCCATCAAAGAACATGTCACAGGTCTCCTAGATAGCGCATCGGCCACAATGTTCTTCTTCCCTTTGACATACTCTATGTCGAAGTCGAAGGCCTGCACCTTCGTCACCGATTTCTGTTGGCGCTCACTAAGGTCCTAATGCTCAAGGAAATACTTTAAGTTTTTGTGATCTATTTTAACCATCAATTTGTTGCCCACCAAATATTGTTTCAATTTGGTCAAGGCATGCATGACTGCCAGAATTTCCTTGTCATAAATGGAGTACAGCCTCTCAGGCTGACTGAGCTTCCTGCTCTCGAACATAATGGGATGTCCTTCATGCATCAAAACAACCTCGATACCCTCGTCGCATGCATCACACTCTAATACAAACGGCAAAGTGAAGTCTGGCAATGTTAACACAAGACATGTGCCCATGACTTCCTTCATGTGATCAAAGGCTTTATGTGACTCATCGACCCAGACGAAAGCCCCATGTCGGCTGAGATCTATAAGTGGTGCTCCAAGCTGAGAAAAAACCCTGACAAACTGTATGTAATAGTTGCATAGCCCAAAGAAGCTCCTCAACTCTGGCACGTTCCGGAGCGTTGGCCAATACAGAATGGCCCTAATCTTCTCATGGTGCACCTGTACCCCCTGTGCACTGATAATGTGGCCCAAGTAAAGCGGCTCTGTCATACCGAACTCACACTTGGACTCTTTGGCGTATAGTGACTGTGTCTCCATGATAATCAATACCTCATCCAAGTGCCTCATATGCTCCTGCCATGTCTTGTTGTAGACCAAGATGTTGCCGAAGAAAACCAAGACTGGAATGTTACCGGTGCATTGGTTAGCCCAAATGGTTCATGCAAGACTAGAATCTAGTCGGTGCATTGGTTAGCCAAAATGGCATAACCAGAAACTCAAAATGGCCAAAATGGCATATGAATGTCGTCTTCTCTATGTCTAGCTCTCGGATGTTGATCTGATGATATCCAGAGCGAAGACCAATCTTTGAGAAGAAAAATGCCCCATGCAGATCATCCATCAACTCATCTATGCAAGGGATAGGATATCAGTTCTTAACGGTCTTCTTGTTCAAGGCCCGGTAATCGATGCACATCCTCATCATACCATATTTCTTCAGAACTAAGACAACCGAGGAAGCGAATGGACTGTTGCTCGGTCTGATGTGTCCCATCGCTAGCAATTCCTTAATCGCTTTCTCTATCTCATTCTTGAACCTCTGAGGATGACGATAGGGTGGTTTGATCATAGGTTTGGCTCCCTCCTCCAACTCAATGGTGTGCTCAAACCCCCTGTCCGGTGACCTCCTTGGTGGAATCGAACCAAAAACCTGTTGATGTCGTCCCAACAAGTTCTTGATCTCTGTTTGATATTGTTGTCAACCCTCTGAATCCTTCTGCGAAGTGATCAAGCACTCTGGAGCATATGCCCCCTCCCCATCCCTGAAGATCCTCTCCATCCTCTTGGTCGAAACTGTTCAGGGTGCCCCTGTCGACATGCCCCTCAGAACAATCCTCTTCCCATCACTGTCCCTGAACCCCATCTCCAAGATTTGGTAGTTAGTGGTGATTTTTCCCAATGTGATCAACCACTGGACTCCAAATACCACATCTCTGTCAAATAGGTCAACTACATAAAATGTGTCTCTCACTGTGTAGTTACCAAACTTTATCTCTAAGTCTAGGACTCTGTCAAGACAATCCACTGTATGGCCATCTGCTACTGCAACATCGAATCCCTCAAACTCCTTTGTCTGAAGTGCTCGCCTCGATACCAATGAAGCATCAATGAAGTTGTGGGTGGCCCCACCATCGATTAGGGCGATTGACCGTTGTCCCTGAATAGTCCCTTTGATCTGGAGGGTGTCATACCTAGGAACACCAAAAAGGGTCGCTATGACTCCTCCCTTTGCGGGTTTCCGTGCGTTAGCCTGCTCAGGAGGATGTGGTGCTACAAGTGGGTGGGTCCCTGCCGGTGTCGGTGGTCTCTGTGGAGGTTGTTCCTTTGTTTGTGATGGCTCCTCCTATGAGCTAGTGGATCTGTTGTCCTGCTCCTCCTCACTATCCACACTGTTTGTTGCCACCTTGATATAATGGATCTCTCCCTTGCCCATGCACATGTGGCCTGGAACCCAAGGGTCTCTACAAGAGAAGCACAACTTCTTCCTCATCAACTCACCTCTGGTGTCATCCTCCAATTTGGGCTTACCCTTCCATTCCCTTCGAGGATTTCTTTGATCCCTCTCTCTCTGTGGTACAAAGGGTTTGGTAACAGGTTTGGGTTTCAGTGTTCAGTCCCCCATGTCTCTCGTGCGCACAATGGCCTCCTGTAGGGTGTGAGGCTTGAAAGTCTTAACCCAACTTCTCAATGGCTCCGTCAATGCCTCGGTGAACAACATCACCAGTCTATGCTTTGATATATCGGATATGGCCACTGGCTTCCACTGGAACTCTATGATGAAGGTCTCGACTGATCCTATCTGTCTTGACTACGTAAGGTCCCTGAAATGGAGCTCTTGACCTCTCCTGTCAAATCTCTCCATCAACCTCTCAGTGAACTCTAAGTATGAAGTAATGTGGTTGTGACCCAAGGTCACCAGCCCATGGTACCACCACTCGTGGGCCTCCCCATCCAAGTGCAAAGTGGTGAAACTGATAGCCTCTGACTCTATCATCGGATTATGCTTGAAGTATGTGTCAAGCTTCTGTACCCATGCATGAGCTGAGCATCTCGATGATCCGTCGAAAGTAGGAATGTTCAGCTTTCCTACTTTCTTGATGAAGTCCATGTTGTGAGTTTGCCCATTGCCCCTCTATGCCTCCTGGGGTTTGTTTCGATATCTGATCGAACAATAATCTAGCAAACTCATGTCTGCATGGAACTCTGGTCCTAGTGCCAAGTAGTCTCTCCTGTACTCCCCGAATGGATCCTCTAGCACTACCTGTCCCTGGCCTAACTGTCCTCCCGCATGCCCTGGTTGTCCCAATGGCTGTCCTCCCTAGAACTGTGGGTATAATGGTCGAGGAATCCTCCCAGACGATGTGTAGGCTCGAACTGGTGAAGGGTGTGCACTAGCTCCCCCCTGAGATCCACTAGAGCAACTGGCCCCACCTCCCTAGTCTCCTCCTAAACCACTCGCTCCTCCTGCAGCATTGGCACCTATAGTTCTCACGCTACGATGGATCATCTGTGTACTGATGGCCATCTGTGTTATGGCATTCATCATGTCCCTGTGTCCTCTAGCTAGGTCATTCAAGATGGCCTGCGTACTGCCCGGCTGTGTCTCGGGGCCTTTCCCCCTACCCTCTGGAGTCTCTTGTCTGTCACCCATACACCTCTCTATATCTGCCTCTCTGTCAAAGTTGATATGCTCTTTGTCCTCTAACTCTGGCTCTGTATCGGATTGAGTGTGGAAGGGAATGTAATCCTTTTGTTCCTGTCTCTCCGGTCTCTACTATGACCTCTGCGGTTCTGAATGTACTTGTCCCCAATATGTCCTTGGCCCTCTGGGTATTCCTCACCTATTCCCGGAATCATGGGGTCATGAGAAGTACTTTCTTCACAGGCTGGCAGGAAGAAAGCTCTGATACCATTGTAATGTTCCCAACTCGGCTAGTCTATGAAACACTGCTAAACTGTCAAATCCACTGTCTGATTTGATACTCTGGGGGTTTCTGGATGCGTTTGAGTTAATGTTTTAACATGCTTGGTGATTTTCGCATGTGTGATTCATTCAATTAATGTTTAGGCAGAATATATGATGCATAAAGAGTAAGAAACAAACACCATCTCATTCATATGTATTATGAGGGAAAAAGCAGGAAATACAATAATGTATTGAAAGCAGATGAAATCGTCATCTAGATCTCATGGATCATCACTGGAATACAAGCAACTAATACAAAATACACGTTATCAGAAGATGAAGGCAAATATGCGCATGCATGGATAGATCGGCAAAAAGATGAAGTTTCGGAAACTCACGACAACTGCTACAACTCTGGAAAACTCGCCTTGATGGCTATACTCGACATAATCGCCTAGAAACTGTCCCTAATTGAGCGCCCTGGCCTCTAGGCTGCTAGTGGTGACTAAGAGACTGAAAATCGAATCCCCGAAGCTCTGGAAGTCATCCCCTGGGGGGTTGCGCACCTCCTGGGCTCAATGAGTGCGCCCTAGTAATTCCACCAACAGAATCTGTTGCTATATAACTCGAAATGTACGCCCTTGCCAATGTTGTACTGGATCAGAAGGGTTTTCTCGAATTTGATACAGAACTCCCTTTGGAACCCCAAATGTCCCTCCTCAAGAGCTGCGCACTATTTGGCTTTCTGATGCGCCCTGAGAGATTCCATCATCAAAATCTGATGACTGGTATCTCAAAAGATGCGCTCTAGCAAGTCCTCAACTAGGTCGGGAGGAATCTGCAAGATAATCTCTGGTCTCGTGCAGCTACACAAAAACCCTCTTTAACCCTTGCGCCCTCACTCGCTGAGTTTCGCAAACACTGCAAACTGGATACTCCTTAATAGCACGGTGAAATACCTGGATGGTATCTCCAATGGGCTAGGGTGTGTCTCTCAACACCGAAACCGATCAAGGTGGTGGTTTCCTCCAGAAATCCACAAAACAACAGAAGGTCGATTCTCCTCCTCCTTTGGAAACTCTCTCCACATCAAATCATAACATAATTTTAGGTCGAATTCCTCCCTTTATACTCTTCTCGATCTAATTCTTCGTTGACATCACTTAAGCTAGGCACTTTTCCTCCTAAGGCGATTAATTAATTAATTAATTCTCCCCCTCAACACCTTTTCATTCTATTTCTTTGTTGACTTTAGCTTAAGTGACTTTTCCTATGCTTTTTGGCTTAATTCATCGTTTAGCCACTAAATCACTATTTCTCCTCTTGTTCCCTATGTGTGCCTGACTATAGTCTTCGAGAACAAATAGACTACTAAGTCACTCCATGTTGGCCTACTCTTGGGAACGGGACATCACAGTCCTCCCTTCCCGAGATTGCTTGTCCTCAAGCAACATCAATCCTGGGTGTTGCAAAATGTGATCTCCCTCCCATGTGGCATCCTCCACTAGAAGTCCCCTCCATCTAACCAAGCACTCCCTAATGACCTTGCTCCTCAATCTGTGTTCTCTCTGCTCGAGCACCTCCTCTTGCACTAGCTCCAAATGCCCCTCCTCATCCAATGGTGGAAGCTCCTCTGATGTGCTGATGAATTGTCCCACCGCCTTCTTGAGGCAAGATACGTGGAACACGTTATGAATCTTTCTCCCCTCTGGAAGCTCTAGCTCATAAGCAACCTCGCCTACCCAGCGCATGATCCTGTAAGCCCATAAAATCTGGGCTTGAGCTTCTCGACCCCACTCTTCTTCAGAGATGACTATCTGTAAGGTTGGAGTCTCAAGAAAACCAAATCTCCAACCTCAAAGTTGCGCTCTATTCTGTGCCTGTCCGCACTCACCTTCTGTCGATTATGTGTTGTCTGCAGGTTCTCTTTTAACAACTTGAGAATCTTCTGACTCTCGGTGATCCAGTCGTTAGCTTTGGGAGCTCTGCTCTCCCCAAAAACCAAGTCTACCAAAGTGGGAGCATCATAACCGTATAATGCTTGGAAGGGTGTCATGCCAATGGACATGTGGAAAGTGGTGTTGTAGCAATGCTCTCCTAGATGTAGCCATCTGACCCATGTTCTCTGTTGTACACCCACATAGTTCCTCAAATACCCCTCAACCCACTTGTTGACTATCTCGGTCTGCCCATCTCTCTGAGTGTGATAGTTGGTGTTAGGTGTCAACTCTGTCCCCACCAATCTAAACAACTCCCTCCAGAATGTCCCAATAAACTGATTGTCCCTGTCACTAATGATGTTCTTCAACAACCCACGAAGTCTGAAGACCTCCCTGAAGAATAGCTCGGCTACCTGAACTGTGTTGTACTATGTCGGTATGGCATAGAAGTGCCCAAACTTGGTCAATCTATCGACCACGACATAGATGCAGTCCTTACCCTAGACCTTGGGTAGGCCTGTGATGAAATCCATCGATATACTCTCCCATTTCTGCTCCGGAATGGGAAGTGGCTGAAGTAGCATCGCTAGAAGCATTTGCTTTGACTTGTTCTGCTGACAAGTCACACACTCACTGATGTATATAATAACCTCCTGTTTGAGGCCCTTCCATGAGAACCTCTCTCTGATCTGCCTGTAGGTTTTGAAAAATCCCTGATGGCCTGCC
>ML817910.1:264324-282438 GCA_009831015.1 Picea engelmannii
TAAGCAATTGAATGGTGAATAAAGGCATAAATTAAATGAAGTGTTGATTTATTACATTAAATGCCATATCGTTCCAGTATTTTATTGGTGAAGTGACAATTTTCATTGCTATTTATAAACATTGACTTCGTCAATATTTATTGCTAAATTGCTTATATGCTTATCAGATAGTCATTCATCTATATGAAGTACTAACCCATTGAAATAGCTTGCATATATCATTTTGTTGTTGCTTTGTCTCAGGCAGGTATATCTTTGGAGGATTTACTTTATTATTGGTTGTTTACCCAGGACTATCTGCTCGGTGGTGACTTGTGAGGGGGAAATTTATCCTTGTCTTATTATCATCTTGCCTTCTCAAAACCCCAGGTCACCGGGGACGTCTCCCCTGGGCCTCACCTCCCTAAAGAGAAAGAACCATCCCATTGTGGTGACATTGGGTGGGATTGGTTCCTGTTACGCCAGTTTGACCTTCAAATCTCAAGCTTTAATCCTTGCTACAAACTGTGCAATAACATAACTGAGCTTCCTGCTCTCGAACACAATGGGATGTCCTCTATGCATCAAAACTACCCCGATACCCTCGCCAGACGCATCACACTCTAATACAAACGGCAAAGTGAAGTCTGGCAATGCTAACACAAGACATGTGCCCATGACTTCCTTCATGTGATCAAAGGCTTTATGTGACTCATCGGCCCAGATGAAAGCCCCATGTCGGGTGAGATCTATAAGTGGTGCTCCAAGCTGAGAAAAACCCCTGACAAACCGCCTGTAATAGTTGCATAGCCCAAAGAAGCTCCTCAACTCTATCACGTTCCTGGGCATTGGCCAATCCAGAATGGCCCTAATCTTCTCATGGTGCACCTATACCCCCTGTGCACTGATAATGTGACCCAAATAAAGCAGCTCCGTCATACCGAACTTACACTTGGACTCTTTGGCGTATAGTGACTGTGTCTCCATGATAATCAATACCTCATCCAAGTGCCTCATATGCTCCTGCCATGTCTTGTTGTAGACCAAGATGTCGAAGAAAACCAAGACTGGAATGTAACCAGTGCGTTGGTTAGCCCAAATGGTTCATGCAAGACTAGAATGTAGTCGGTGCGTTGGTTAGCCCAAATGGCATAACCAGAAACTCAAAATGACCAAAATGGCATCTGAATGTCGTCTTCTCTATGTCTAGCTCTCGGATGTTGATCTGATGATATCCAGAGTGAAGACCAATCTTTGAGAAGAAAACTGCCCCATGCAGCTCATCCATCAACTCATCTATGCGAGAGATAGGATATCAGTTCTTGATGGTCTTCTTGTTCAAGGCCCAGTAATCGATGCACATCCTCATGGTACCATCCTTCTTCAGAACTAAGACAACTGAAGAAGCGAATGGACTGTTGCTCGGTCTGATGTGTCCCATCGCTAGCAATTCCTTAATTGCTTTCTCTATCTCATTCTTGAACCTCTGAGGATGACGATAGGGTTGTGTGATCATAGGATTAGCCCCCTCCTCCAACTCAATGGTGTGATCAAACCCTCTGTCCGGTGGCCTCCCTAGTGGAATCGAACCAAAAACCTACTGATGTCGTCCAAACAAGTTCATGATCTCTGTTTGATATTATTGTCGACCCTTTGAATCCTTCTACGAAGTGATCAAGCACTCTGCGGCATATGCCACCTCAACATGCCTGAAGATCATGTCCATCCTCTTGGTTGAAACTGTCTGGGGTGCCCCTGTCGACATGCCACTCAGAACAATCCTCTTCCTATCACTGTCCCTGAACCCCATCTCCAAGGTTTGGTAGTTAGTGGTGATTTTGCCCAATGTGATAAACCACTAGACTTCCAATACCACATCTGTGTCAGACATGTCAACTACATAAAATGTGTCTCTCACTGTGTAGTTACCTAACTTTATCTCTAAGTATGGGACTCTGTCAAGACACTCCACTGTATGGCCATCTGCTACTGCAACATCGAATCCCTCAAACTCCTCTGTCTGAAGTGCCCGCCTCGATACCAATGAAGCATCGATGAAGTTGTGGGTGGCCCCACCATCGATTAGGGCGACTGCCCGTTGTCCCTGAATAGTCCCTTTGATCTGGAGGGTGTCATACCTGGGAACACCAAAAAGGGTCGCTATGACATCTCCCTTTGCGGGTTTCTGTGCGTCAGCCTGCTCATGAGGCTGTGGTGCTACCGGTGGGTGGGTCCCTGCCAGTGTCGGTGGTCTTTGTGGAGGTTTCTCCTCTGTTTGTGATGGCTCCTCCTCTGAGCTAGTGGATTCATTATCCGGCTCCTCCTCACTATCCACATTGTCTGTTGCCACCTCAATATAATGGATCTCTCCCTTGCCCGTGCACCTGTGGCCTGGAACCCAAGGGTCTCTACAAGAGAAGCATAGCTTCTTCCTCATCAACTCACGTCTAGTGTCATCGTCCAATTTGGGCTTACCATTCCATTCCCTTCGAGGATTTCTCTGATCCCTCTCTCTTTGTGGTACAAAGGGTTTGGTAACAGGTTTGGGTTTCAGTGTTCAGTCCCCCATGTCTCTTGTGCGCACAATGGCCTCCTGTAGGGTGTGAGGCTTGAAAGTCTTAACCCAACCTCTCAATGGCTCCATCAATGCCTCGGTGAACAACATCACCAGTCTGTGCTCTGATATATCGGATATGGCCACTGCCTTCCACTGGAACTCTGTGATGAAGGTCTCGACTGATCCTGTCTGTCTCGACTGCGTAAGGTCCCTGAAATGGAGCTCTTGATCTCTCCTGTCAAATCTCTCCATCAACCTCTCAGTGAACTCCAAGTATGAAGTAATGTGGTTGTGACCCAAGGTCACCAGCCCATGGTACCACCACTCGTGGGCCTCCCCATCCAAGTGCAAAGTGGCGAAACTGATAGCCTCTGACTCTATCATCGAGTTAAGCTTGAAGTATGTGTCAAGCTTCTATACCCATGCCTGAGCTGAGCATCTCGATGATCCGTCGAAAGTAGGAATGTTCAACTTTCCCACTTTCTTGATGAAGTCCATGTTGTGAGTTTGCACATTGCCCCTTTGTGCCTCCCGGGGTTTGTTTCGATATCTGATTGAACAATAGTCTAGCAAACTCATGTCTGCATGGAACTCTAGTCCTAGTGCCAAGTAGTCTCTCTTGTACTCCCCGAATGGATCCTCTGGCACTACCCGTCCCTGGCCCAGCTGTCCTCCTGCATGCCCTGGCTGTCCCAATGGCTGTCCTCCCTGGAACTGTGGGTATAATGGTCGGGGAATCCTCCCAGACGATGTGTAGGCTCGGACTGGTGAAGGGTGTGCACTAGCTCCCCCTGAGATCCACTGGAGCCACTGGCCCCACCTCCCTAGTGTCCTCCTAAACCACTCGCTCCTCCTACGGCATTGGCACCTATAGTGCTCACGCTATGATGGATCATCTAAGTACTGATGGCCATCTTTGTTATGGCATTCATCATGTCCCGATGTCCTCTGGCTAGGTCATTCAAGATGGCCTGCGTATTGCCCGGCTGTGTCTCGGGGCTTTTCCCACTAGCCTCTGGAGTCTCTCGTCTGTCACCCATACTCCTCTCTATCTCTGCCTCTGTGTCAGAGGTGATATGCTCTTTGTCCTCTAACTCTGGCTCTGTATCGGACTAAGTGTGGAAGGGAGTGTAGTCCCTTATGTTCCTGTCTCTCTGGTCTCTACTATGACCTCTGCGGTACTGAATGTACTCGTCCCCAATATGTCCTCAGCCCTCTGGGTATTCTTCACCCGGTCCCGGAATCATGGGGTCATGAGAAGTACTTTCTTCACAGCTTGGCAGGAGGAAAGCTCTGATACCACTGTAATGTTCCTAACTCGGCTAGTCTAGGAAACACTGCTAAACTATCAAATCCACTGTCTGATCTGATACTCTGGGGGTTTCTGGATGCGTTTGAGTTAATGCTTTAACATGCTTTGTGATTTTCGCATGTGAGCTTCATTCAATTAATGTTTAGGCAGAATATATGATGCATAAAGAGTAAGGAAACAAACACCATCTCATTCATATGTATTATGAGGGAAAAAGCAAGAAATACAATAATGTGTTGAAAGCAGATGAAATCGTCAACTAGATCTCATGGATCGTCACTGGAATACAAGCAACTAATACAAAATACATGTGATCAAAAGATGAAGGCAGATATGCGCATGCATGGATAGATCGGCAAAAAGATGCAGTTCTCGAAACTCACGGCAACTGTTGCACCTCTGGAAAACTCGCCCTGATGGCTATACTCGACAGAATCGCCTGGAAATTGTCCCTAACTGAGAGCCCTGGCCTCTAGGCTGCGACTGGTGACTGACTGACTGAAGATCGGATCCCCAAAGCTCTGGATGTCATCCCTTGGCGGGTTGCGCACCTCCTAGGCTCAATGAGTGCGCCCTAGTGTTTCCACCGACAGAATCTGCTACTATATAACTCGAAATGTATGCCCTGGCCAATGTTGTACTGGTTCGGAAGGGTTTCCTCAGATCTGATCCAGAGCTCCCTCTGGAACCCCAAATGTCCCTCCTCAAGAGTTGCTTACTATCTGGCTTTTTGATGCGCCCTGAGAGATTCCACCATCAAAATATGATGACTGGTAGCTCAAAAGATGCGCTCTGGCTAGTCCTCAACTAGGTCGGGATAAATCTGCAAGATAATCTCTGGTCTCGTGCAGCTACACAAAAACCCTCTTTAAACCTTGCGCCCTCACTCGCTAAGCTGCGCAAACACTGCAAACTGGATACTGCTAAATAGCACGGTGAAATACCTGGATGGTATCTCCGATGGGCTAGCTTGTGTCTCTCAACACCGAAACCGATCAATGTGGTGGTTTCCTCCAGAAATCCACAAAACAACAGAAGGTCGATTCTCCTCCTCCTTTGGAAACTCTCTCCACATCAAATCATAACATAATGAGGAATTAGGTCGAATTCCTCCCTTTATACTCTTCCCGATCTAATTCTTCGTTGACATCACTTAAACTAGGCGTTTTCCTCCTAAGGTGATTAATTAATTAAATAAGTCTCCCCCTCAACACCTTTTCATTCTATTTCTTTGTTGACTTTAGCTTAAGTGACTTTTCCTATGCTTTTTGGCTTAATTCATCGTTTAGCCACTAAATCACCCCTTATTTCTCCTCTCGTTCCCTGTGTGTGCCTGACTATAGTCTTTGGGAACAAATAGACTACTAAGTCACTCCCTGCTGGCCTACTCTTGGGAACGGTACATCACAGTCCTCCCTTCCTGAGATTGTTTGTCCTCAAGCAACATCAATCCTGGGTGTTGCAAAATGTGTTCTCTCTCCCATGTGGCATCCTCCACTAGAAGTCCCCTCCATCTAACCAAGCACTCCCTAATGACCTTACTCCTCAATCTGCCCTCTCTCTGCTCGAGCACCTCCTCTTGCACTAGCTCCAACTGCCCCTCCTCATCCAATGGTGGAAGCTCCTCTGATGTGCTGATGAATTGTCCCACCGCCTTCTTGAGGCAAGATATGTGAAACACGTTATGAATCTTTCTCCCCTCTGGAAGCTCTAGCTCATAAGCAACCTCGCCTACCCAGCGCATGATCTTGTAAGGTCCATAAAATTTGGGCTTGAGCTTCTCGACCCCTCTTCTTCAGAGATGACTATCTGTAAGGTTGGAGTCTCAAGAAAACCAAATCCCCAACCTCAAAGTTGTGCTCTATCCTGTGCATGTCCGCACTCACCTTCTGTCGATTCTGTGTTGTCTGCAGGTTCTCTTTTAGCAACTTGAGAATCTTCTGACTCTTGGTGATCCAGTCCTTGGCTTTGGGAGCTTTGCTCTCCCCAAAAACCAAGTCTACCAAAGTGGGAGCATCATAACCGTTCAATGCTTGGAAGGGTGTCATGCCAATGGACATGTGGAAAGTGGTGTTGTAGCAATGCTCTCCTAGATGTAGCCATCTGACCCATGTTCTCTGTTGTACACCCACATAGTTCCTCAAATACCCCTCAACCCACTTGTTGACTATCTCGGTCTGCCCATCTATCTGAGGGTGATAGTTGGTGCTAGGTATCAACTCTGTCCCCACCAATCTAAACAACTCCCTCCAGAATGTCCCAATAAACCAATTGTCCCTGTCACTAATGATGTTCTTCGGCAACCCACGAAGTCTGAAGACCTCCCTGAAGAATAACTCGGCTACCTGAACTGTGTTGTACTCTGTCAGTATGGCATAGAAGTGCGCAAACTTGGTCAATCTATCGACCACTACATAGATGCAGTCCTTACCCTAGACCTTGGGTAGGCCTGTGATGAAATCCATCGAATCTGCAAGATAATCTCTGGTCTCGTGCAGCTACACAAAAACCCACTTTAACCCTTGCGCCCTCACTCGCTGAGTTGCGCAAACACTGCAAATTGGATACTCCTGAATAGCACGGTGAAATACCTGGATGGTATCTCCGATGGGCTAGGTTGTGTCTCTCAACACCGAAACCGATCAAGGTGGTGGTTTCCTCCAGAAATCCACAAAACAACAGAAGGTCGATTATCCTCCTCCTCTAGAAACTCTCTCCACATCAAATCATAACATAATGAGGAATTAGGTCGAATTCCTCCCTTTATACTCTTCCCAATCTAATTCTCCGTTGAAACCACTTAAGCTAGGCACTTTTCCTCCTAAGGTGATTAATTAATTAATTAAGTCTCCCCCTCAACACCTTTTCATTCTATTTCTCCGTTGACTTTAGCTTAAGTGACTTTTCCTATGCTTTTTGGCTTAATTCATCGTTTAGTCACTAAATCACCCCTTATTTCTCCTCTTGTTCCCTGTGTGTGCCTGACTATAGTCTATGGGAACAAATAGACTACTAAGTCACTCCCTGATGGCCTACTTTTGGGAACAGGACATCACAGACTATCCTTCTAGGAAAACAAACCCTAGAGTTTATACCCTCATAAACCCTAGGTGTTGTCCTACTTCTTCTCTAGCGTCTAGCAAATGATAAAGTGGAACTAGGTCAAACCCTAGAGTTTATCCCCTCATAAACCCTAGATTTCAACCTCAAGGACAAGGTTAGGGGGATATAAAATCATGATCCCTAATTTGACTTCTTCAACAAAATTGAGATAGACAAAACAAGGGAAGGGGATAAATAATCTTAATCCTTCCTTAGGGTTTCCACAAAATTATTCAAGGAGACAAAGATAACATGCAACTATTACCCATCTAAAAGAGCATTCACCAAGATATTCCAAGAATAAACACTTCAACTTGGAAAGACCACTTACTATACCAAGTCGCTATGCATGTAGGAACCTTATTTTCATGAAAGATCCAAAGAAAAATCATCCACTAGATCGATCTTCCAAAGGTATGCATAAATACAAGACAAAGATTCTCCAACAAATTTCAGAAAATTTCAGACCTCCTAAGGGATTTCTCCCTTAAGTTGTTGTATCCAAATGAGAGGAAGTGCACCTCTATTTATAGAGAAGGTGCTCAAGTTCCTTGTACATTAAAATATTCATTTTTAAGGCCAAAATCCCTTAATCTAGCCTATGGAAGGGGCAAAGGCCCTCTTAAAAAATTAATAATAAAAAAAAAATCAAAGGGTTTTTCATCAGTGTTACCAACATCGTGTCAACGAAAATATCACCGAGGGTCCAAAAACGAAAATATCGGCAACATTGGGGAAAATATCAGCAAATGTTGTAAGAATGAAAAAAATACAAAAATATTCATTTTTTTAAATATCTAAAGCATCAACAACATCAAATAAATGCATTTCCACATAAATATGAAAAGAGAACTGATATATAAGATGTATAAGATGTCTAGTAAACTTGACTACATCATAGATCAACACTAAATCATGTCTTGACTCTAAAGCCTCAAAATATCATCAAAAAATATAATAAATGTATCTCATCATCATGAGCCGTCTACAATGACATCAAATAAATAAACTAATGATTCCCTCTATCCCTTTTACGGGCAAAGGTGATGGCTCTAGAAATGACTTTTCCTTTAGAGGAACAAGGCCCTGGGGCTGGCATTGGACTCTAGTGTCCTGTAGAAGAAGCAGGAGCTAGACTCTGGTGTCCTCTACTGGTGCTACTGCCAAGTACAACTCCTTATGTTGGAGTCCATGAAGATATATCCAAGTGCATCCATATGAATCCAAACCACTATACGTAAATATGCAAATTTTCTCATGTAATTAGCCAGTAAGGGTGCATATAACCAAAATAGCACGGAGTGCAATCCATCTCTGAACCAAAATACATCAACAAAAAGGTTGTAAATGGGCTCTAGAGTCCAAAAAAAATGATGCTACAACAAATAACTACATATCATCAAAACCATTGCCTATTTTAGGATCCTCATCATCAGTGTCACCCTCTAAGCATTAAAATAAGATAGAAAAAGCTTAACGTGCCTAATAAGTGATTTTACTTGAGTGAAGGGTACATTTTACTAGGGTCATGACAGAAGAATTCAACAATCGATGCACCAACATCAAGGTACATAGAGGGCTTGGTGCTCTTGACTAAATGCCAGTTCCATACCCTCATACATGATAGAATCTAGTGGAAATGTTGCAATACTGCCAATCTTGAAATCCTGAATACCATTAAGTCTGTTGAATTTTGAATGGGACCTAAAATTCTACTTTCTCCGTATGAAGTCCAATGAGGTTGGAACCACCCTCAAACATCCTGAAACAACTAATGGTAATGTTAAAAAATTAAGTAAAAGGATGAAAATGAAAGATAAAGGAGAATGTCACTTTTACTTAGTAGATTACTAGCCTCTTTCTGTTTGCAAAATGACAAAAGAACTAAGTTTTCAGCTTTATTTCCAGACCCTGTGTCTTGGCGATTTTTTCAGTCGTCTCGCAATATTATAGCGATATTTACGATAATATTGTGATATTATCGTCATACGATAATATCGCGATATTATCAAGCAATAATATCGCCAACACCTAAAACGGCGATAGTATCGTAATGTTGGCGATACTATCGCGGTGTTGGTAACACTGCTTTTCATGCCACATGTACAATTTTGAACGGGCATGAACCCTTTAGGGTGACCCATACCCATAAATGAGGGGAAAAGTGGGGGTGTTGGTGCAGTGTCCAGCCTCCAAAGGCCCTTCAACCACATACCTTCTTCAACAAAATTCAAAATGCACAGGTTGGTCCTCCTCCCCTTTCATGCCCAATCAATAAATAAAATCTTCCAAAGTTCAGCTCAATATGCCTTAGATCAGCCATGATAAAAAAAGGTCCTTTAATACCATACCAACACATACATATAGTTCGACCCCTTCATCAAAACATTAGGATTTTTTATAGAGCGTCTCCTCTCTGCATTTCCCGCAGACAAACCTGCGATTTTAGATGTTCTTGGACAGAAACACTGCAATCATCATCGAGCCAACACCACCAGGCATAGGAATTATTGCTAGGATTGTTCTTGATGCCTTCCTCATAGCAAACAACACCAACTCATATGTAACCTCCTTTACAGTGCAATCTGGATAACACTGCTTCTGAAACAGGACAGCAAGCATTTCTTCCAAAAGGTGATTTAGAAGGTGGGTGCTCCATCATTTGTGGTCTACTCTGTTAAGCGCCAGTGATATGGTAAAATAACTACTTGAGCGCCCCCCCTTTTTTAAAAGAGTAATAAGTTATTCCTCTGAAGTAGTGATTTGGGTTCTGTTCCTTAATGAGATCTGGGTGTTTCCCACATTATATCTCTCCTTTGATACATGTAACTGCCAAACCCCGAATTTTGTCAATATTCAGCCATGCTACTGCACTTTCCTATTGCCAATATAAGTATAAGTGCACCCTTCTTGGTGGTATGAAAACAGATCCAACCCTGTGCTAAACCTCTCTTTAACTATTCATGGGAGCGCTCTTAAATTGTCAATAAATCAAGCAGGGCTGACATGAAAGAGCACAGCGTTGTAAGGTGCCTGGAATATGCTTTTTTTAAACATTCAACTCCCAAACCTGAAAATAAACTTGTTGTCTGATAACTAGTCTGAAATGCCGCCTTGTCATATTCATTTTCTGCTGTCTTAGCCTCTCTCTATTGCTAAGGAGATCAGTGGTGCAGAAACAAATGCAAGTGGCAAATACCCAGATTCTTCTAGTATGCTGGTGCATTCTTCATCAAGTGATGGCCTGCGTTATGAAATTGTGCTCCATTTCTTTCTCGAGATTCTTGAAACCTGAGTTTTCCTCTCTTATAATCCCATGGAAATTGAAGCCATCTTTGTTGATCCTTACATCAGATGTCAGATCTTCATGGACCAAAATAGGATCACAGTCAATATTAGTCTTCTCTGGACCAAGATTGAGATTGATTTCATCCCCATGTGAAATCTGCTGCACAAAATAGCNGAAATTGAAGCCATCTTTGTTGATCCTTACATCAGATGTCAGATCTTCATGGACCAAAATAGGATCACAGTCAATATTAGTCTTCTCTGGACCAAGATTGAGATTGATTTCATCCCCATGTGAAATCTGCTGCACAAAATAGCGTCCAGCTATCTTCTCCTTCACCATTTGTTCAAAGATTTTACTTTGGTGTTTCTTAAATTGCACAATGCAATCAACAAAGGTTTCTCTTGCCAAACAGAGTGTGTTGAAATACTCTTCAAAATTGTTCTGAAACAAAGTTCCAGATAGCAGAATTCAAACCCTTTTATTCATTCTCATTAATAAATTCCAAATCTTTGAGTTATGACTTCAAAGGATGTGGCCTTCAAGAATTAAAAGATCTGGACTCCTTGTAAGGTACCTTCCTATCTGCTTGGTCTCTTCAAACATTTGGCATTGTCTTCATTGGTGAAAGTGTAAAACAAAGAGTAGCTTAGAATCAACACACTTTCCTTATGCCACTCATGTAGCAATTTATGCTGTAAATATTATAAAACTGTCTGATGGGTGCTTTACATGACATTGGCATTACAGACCCTTTAAAAAAAGGGGACAACCTACTTGTGAAGTCTCTTAATGGGCTCAGAATATAGACTGGAATGTTAACATTCCACTTGTCAGACTCCCTTTGCCATGTATGGAGCTTAAAATCTCTTTTTTCTCAACCTTTCCTTTGAAGCTTCATCCATTTGGCTCAGTATTTCCAACCGAGCTTGTCTAGCTGCCCGCTTCCTAGCTTCCTCAAGTTGTTTCTCTGTGATGTCAATGTATTCCTCAGACTCGAATGTATAAACTGTATCAATGAAATTCAACCTGTCAACAAAATTTGGGTCTTCTTCCTCCCTTTGCCTTGGACATTCATTTTCCCAATGGGGTTCTTCACAAGGCAAACACCACGGTGATCCTTCCATGTTGACCATCCCAATGGGAATCAGGGTATCATGTTCCTTTGTTTCTTGTTGTGGCTTCAGCGTCCAACCCGTGTTTTCCTTCTGTTGTCTAGTAAACTGAGGCCTTGGAGCAGAGTGTTGCCTCTCTAAATTCGTCAACCTGTTCATGATTTGGTTTTGGCTCTGGACAAATTGGGCATTCATCTGATCAAACTTTTGAGCCAAAAGTGTGACTAGATCCTGTACACTACTGGTCGACATCTTGTCTTTGGTTTTTCTCTTGCACGAGGGAACTGAAAAGGCTCAATCTTGGAGATGATGAGATGTTCTTCAATCTGTATTGTATACTCTTTGGCCTTTGCTAAGCTATCAGGCATATTTTCCTTCAAGATAAAACCAAACTGCCCTCCAAAAGAATTCAAATAAAGAAGGAGAACAACTGCTTCCAACGGGCACAAGTTTTTTGGGATCTGACTGATCAAGCTGTCAAACCAGGCATCAAATTCCTTCACCATTTCATTCTCTTTCTTCTTAATTTGGTTGAATTGCATCAATAGCATTCCACTATCTTTCTTCATTGTCCATCTCTTTTTGAGCAAGTCTGTGAAAGCTTGATATGACTGAAAATGATTGTTGGGCAAGCTTTTGAACCACTTCTCGGCATCTTCATCAAGAGAGAAATCTAGTAACTTCATTGCAACATCTTCATGTTCCACAGAATTATCTTCCATAAATACACCAATAGCGTCGAGATGTTCTTCAGCCATAACAACATTGTTTCTAGTGAATTTTGGTAACCATTTATGAGATTCCATTGGTATCTTATTGGGGTACCCAGTGATGTTGATCATATCCAACAGCTTGTAAAGGTTGCCAGACCAAGGGTGAGCCATTGGAGTAAAAGAAGGCTCCCTTTAAATAAGGTTTTGACAACAGGTGAATTACGAGGAGGCCTTCGTTGATAAACTTGAAAAGGTTTGAACCTTCCCTTAGGAAGTGTCTTTTGAAAAGACGGGTTCTTAGGTTGTGGAGTTGTCATATGAACTTTATGAAAAGCTCATCAAAAGTCAATAGGGAACTTCCCTTAAATGGAGTGGCCAAGCAAGCTAGAGATTAAGGCTTTGGGGTAGACTTGCCAACTGTCGTTATGGGATCGGAAAGGATTCAAAATCCTCCCCGGCAATGGCGCCAAAAATGTTATCGCACAAACTGTCGCTTGGGCAAAGCCAACCACAAGCATCGCCAGTACGACACAACTGGGAGTAAGAACCATTGTCACCTTAGCAATTACTCCCCTCATTTTAGTGATGGATAATCTTCCACCACAAGGGAGGCTTCCCGGGTGACCTTGGGGCAATGGAGAGTGCAAGGCAAGGGTTTGTAAAGGATTCCTCCTTGGTAACTGGATGAGAGTACTTAGGGTTTGGAGAATAATGACTTTGGTAGAGGAGAGAGGCAAGTTGATCGATAACCTGCAAAACCAATGTTAGAGCCAATATCCCAAGACTAAAAATCATGAAATTAAACCCCTAAACACTAGGGAATGCAGCCAGAAACCTTGCTGTCCCAAAAATTGCAGCAGACTGTAAATTATACCAGCAAGAAAAAATATTAACAGTTGCAAGAAATCACCGTCAAAATCAGCAAATAACTATTGGAAATGAAGTCCCTTGACTAGAAGATAGGTCTCCAACGTTCGAATAACAATCTTGACGGTTAAATAGGTTGTAAAGTAAGTGTTATCAGCAAATTTATAACAGCCCTAGATGGCTGTAGCAAACATTTGCTACAGCAGCATGTTTTCACCACAGAAATTAGAAAGTAAATATGTCAATTTATAACTCTTAACAAGTAAATTAATTTGCAATATTCAAACACAATTTTCTGCGGTGAAAAAAAATAAGCAAACGAGAGTAAGAGAAGTTTTGCTGCAGCCCTAATGGCTGTAGCTAATTTGTTATTACAGCAGCAAGTAAATTTATAAGAAATGAGGGTGTTTCAGCATTAAGAGATAGCTTATAAAGTGAGAGCAATTCATCCACAAATCCAATGATTCTAAGAGAGCAACATTCATGTTTTTCAATGCAATGATTAGTGCCTTATCTATTGAGCAATGGAGTCAAGACTCAAAACATTAACTAGTAAGTTAGAAGACAAGGGAGGGAGACTTAAACCTTTATGAGCTCAAGCCATCCCCTTTCTCCAAATCGTCTAGCTTAGCTAATTAATGGAAAATTAATTTTCAAACCCTAAGGGCATAAACAATCCTAACCCCTAGTTTTGAAACCCTAGCCAAGAATATTTCCAAGGGGATAGCCAATCCTAACCCTTGAAAATACCCTTGAATGACCTCACTTAAATCAGAAAATTAGCTTGAAGTAGGGGATAGACAATCCTAACCCTCCTAGTGTTTCTCCAAGCAAGATAATCAAAGCAAATTGCAGAAATTTACCATCAAACCAAAGCCAACCTGCAAAGATCGTTCACCAAGAGCAAGCCTAGATCACAAGACAATCCTCCAAAGTGCAGCGATTTCACCTCCAAGACTATTTGCAAGGGAAAAACTTCCACAAAGCAAATCGCATCACCCCATTTGCACAAGAAAATAAGAGGGCCGAAATTTTTTGAGAGAGAGAATAATGTCTCAATGATGAATTACCCAAAATGAAGTGAGGCTTGCCTCTATTTATAGAGGAAATCCAAGCTCACTTTATCCAAATTTACAATTAAATCCACTAATTTAGGTCCAAATTCATGTTTTTACATTGACTTTAACCAAAACGATTTGACTTTTGCCCACATATGCTAAATAATGACCAGAAATGACAAAATAGAGGAAATTAAGTCCCCAAAGTCTTCTTCAAGGGTGGTCGTTGGGTGAGCTAGCCTCCAAAGGATAGGCGTCATCTCCCAAGGTGCCACATCATCCCACTAGTCCACAAAAGTGCAGGGTACATGTCCCACAACTCCACCAAGTGCAAGACCCAAGTCAAAATAAGCCTTCTAGGCTTGACATCATGCTCCAAAAGTGCAATGTTCTAGCATGGGAGGGTGATGTCATGCAAATCTCATCATCCTAGGCCTCTTTCATGGGCCAATGACGTCATCAGGTGTGGAACACTCATCATCAATGCCCTCCAACAAGTGGGGCACAATATCCATCCTGTGGGCTTTCATGCCCCCCATGGAGATCCAAAGCTCCTTAGTACCTCCATGAATGACGTCACCAAGCAAGATCTTGCAATGACAAACAAGGTACGCCCTACAAGGGTCCACAAATCATATGAATCATGCCAAGTAGATCTATCTTAATACAAGAGCCACCCAAACAAATACATTGGATCCCCCCTTTCAAATTAAACACATGCTCAAAGACTTTAAGCAATTTACCAAATTTAAATATGGGAGGGTTATCAAAAGGTCCTATTGGGTAAGCCAATTTCCCAAGTAAAGCAGTGTTCCCTAGGTGAACCCTATCTAGGCCATGTGATGAATGTGAGGTGGATGCAAGAGAAACTTTTGGGCATGGGGTCATATTGACATGCAAGGGTCTCATATGGTCTCATTTCCATGGGTACCTTTGTAGAGGGTGCGTTGCATCCTTGAGTTACCTTTCGTTTGGGGTGCAACCTTTTTCCAAGCCCTATAATTGCCATTTTCTTTATTTTCTTTAGATAGTTTGCAAGTCCCCTTTACAAGGTTTCTTGATTTTGTGTATTAAATGTGTTTCCTTTCAGGTGGGATACCTGTAAGTCCTTTTCAAATAGGTGAGGTGTTCATTCGCACTCAGAACTTAGGGCGGGTGCCTAGAAAGGTAGAGCTCAAGTTTTGGACTATGGCTTTTGTGTCCCTTTAGATCCCTGCCACTGCATTTTAATCGTGGTTGCTTTTTCTTTTTATTTATTTATTGACGTTAGTTGCAACAACCAACAACCTCTAGGCCTTCAACCCCTTTTTCCCATAAGAAAATGAGGCATAAACCCTTTTGGGGTACATGTAACCCCAAAACCCAAAAGATGAGTATACGAAGAGGAATGAAGATGGAAAGTGACAAAAGATGGTCGGCAATGGCACGATGGCCCATCAAGAAGGACCCCCAATAGCACATCTTTCCCCAAGGGTGGCGAACTTACTAGAAACCCCGAGATAACCACCAAGGTGAAAAATGGTAAAAAGCATAACTTTCGAGCAAACGTTTCATAATCAGAAAGAACCCTCTGAAACTTATCCAAATGCCCCAAGTATTAAAACAATACTCACCATGAAGCTTGACTAGTTACCTCATGAAACAAGACTTGTCGCCCTTTGTGGATCAAGTCAGTGTGGTGGACATTTCTCTATTATCGATGATGATGGTGAAGCGTGGTGAAGAAGAGGAGCTCTATGGGTTGTGTTGTCCATCCAACTCTTGGCACTCCATGTCTGCTACCTGCGGGCCTCAAGACAATGTCTCCTTAGTTACCCCTAGGTTGGGGGGGTAATAATGATAATTGTTATCTTGTTGCATGTTTCTTTGTTTCATTGAAACCCTAGGAAGGAACATAAGAGGTTCTTCCTTCCCTACTTGTTTTTGTCCAAGCTTTGATTGAAGCATCAAGAGACCTAGTCTCTTACTAGGGTTCAAAGACCTAAGGCCCAAGAGAGGTTGCACCTTAGGGTTTGTTTTATTGCAAGTTTTAGTCCTAAGGCCCAAGAGAGGTTGCACCTTAGGGTTTGTTTTATTGCAAGTTTTAGTCCTAAGGCCCAAGAGAGGTTGCACCTTAGGGATAAAACTTCATTCTTCTTGAAGTATCTAATTCATTCATCAAAGTGTTGTATGCTTGACTCCATAAGCCCTAGAAAAGTCAACGGCACTAGTCTAGAGTTTTCTTTGTAGTGAAATTACTCTAAGAATTAGCGCACTCTCTCTCCAAGCGACTTGACTAACTCTACTAACTCTAACTTCGGCAAACAAATGATATTTGTTGTTGTTGTTATAAATGTTTGGTACAGCCACTAGGGTTTGATTTAATTGTTGCATACTTACTTGAAATAGTGGCTAAAGATACTCAAAATCATAGTCTAGCAATTGGATGTTATTGCACATGTTGAAGGCTTAATTCTTATGCTCAATTGCTATATTTCTAGGTACTTTTTCTTGTTGTTGTTACAAAAGATTAATTGTTGTTATACATTGTCTTACTGCTGTAAGTTTGCAACAACAATTGGTTTTATTGATTATCTAGTGCTTAAGAGGTCATTAATGAACTATATAACTTGGTAATTGTCTATATTATGGTTTTGATTGTTTATTGTCTCGTATAGGTGAATCAATTACCTTGTTTTCCTTTAACCTTTCCTAGACCTAGACCTAACATCTAAGTGACTAAGATAGGGGGTTGTAGGCTTGGCTAATCTTGCTACTTGATCCCTTGAGGTCACTAGGGAAGGCTCCCTTGGACCTCTTCCATCACTAAAAGAGGGAAGTCTCTACTTAGGTGACAGTGGTAGAAACTTCTAGTTGTTACACAAATAGGTATCTTGTGGGGGCTTTGCACAAGTACAAATCTTGTGACAACAAGATTAATTACTATTGCTTTTGTAAACTTGCTATTGCTCAAGTATACTATCTCTTGTTCCAAGTTTTATTGCAGCAATCATTTTTTTATCTTTGATAGCTAGTGTATCAGCCTTTTTCTCTTTCTTTTAGCTATTGTTTCAGGGCATTTAGTTTGATTTTCTAGCTTAGCAAGAATCATTAATTGTCTTAGCATCACTCTTCACAAACACACAATCAACTTGCTTTCCCTAACTCATCTTAACTTTACCCTTAACCTAGACCTAGCTAATCAAGCATCCAAGATAGAGGAGCGTAGACTTGCCTCTAGAGACTAGCTTGCTATAGGATCCCTTGAGGTTGCTAGGGAAGCCTTCCTTGTGTTGGACTCTTGTCCATCACTAAAACGAGGGAAGTGCTTGCTTAGGTGACAATGGCAATTACTTCTATATGTTACACTAGTTTAGCATCTTGTGAAGGCTTTGCACAAGTGCTAGATTGGGTGATAACAAGACTTACTAAAATTTTCAATTTGCTAAGCTTAAAGGACTATGAGTCAAAAAATTTAGGGTGGATCCATCCTTGGGGATGGGCGCGTTAAGGACTCAACAAGTGGTTCCTAGCTCTAAAATCCTAATGCACACTTGTTAGGCCCCTTTATCAGCCTCGAAAACCTATATGTGATATGTTCCATTATGCAGATAATGATAACCCATGTTTGGGTGAGATATCCCGCCTCATACTAAGTGTTGAAAACATTTGTACATGGGAAGTGGAATAAATTGAAGACCCCACTTCATATGTGAGCTTATGCAGTTAATCCAAAATGGTGGGATTATGCATTATAGGAGGGGCCTCCTTCCCAAGAAAGAGAGGTGGTGAAAGGATTCTTCACGATGATTAAGAAGACTTATGGTTCTACAAACGAGGCATCTGACATGTGTGGTCAATTTGATCAATTTTCACATGGGCGAGATTAGTTGGATCCCATGGCACTTTGAAAGATAAGCATAAGAACAAGTATCCAATTGATTGGCGGTGGACAGAGTTGCAAGCAATTGCCATACAATTATTCTTACAGGTATCAAGTTCCCCATCTTATGAAAGGAATTGGAACACTTATCCTTTCATTCATTCAGTGAAGAGAAACCAGTTTGGATCAAAGAAGGCAAAAAACTTGGACTAAATACATAGCATGCATTATCTCATTTCTCAGAAAGACCCACATTACAA
>ML817910.1:333965-359423 GCA_009831015.1 Picea engelmannii
ATTATTTAAATAATTTCTTTTGTATTCACTTTGAATTATAGTACACTTATCACTTCACTTTATTATTTACCTTCTAAAAATATCTTAAACCACTTTGACTACTTTGACCTTTTGGGGCTTCTAGATGACTCATGAGGGTTCTCCAACTTCACAATGTCATAACTCTCTAACTGTGAGGAGTTATGTGAAGTTCCACATAGCACCGGAAATGGCATGACATGTACTACCCATATAGAATAGTCTTACCTTCAAATATATTAAAACTCATACCATTATACATCAAACAAACTTGGGTCCATTATGCAAACCTTTGTGCTACCGAACTTTCTTCAAGGGTTAACATCAATGACAACCAACCTTAATCAACAATGAGCCTCTTCAATGAGATGATGTGTATCATAGAATGGAATCAACCTGTTGTGCTCATTACCATGTTGTATATGGAGGGTCGTCCATTGATAGAAGACTCACAATCAAGATAGTGGCCAATATAGATACACATAAACAACCATGGAGGGATGGGATGGAGTTTAGAGCACCATGGAGAATCATGAATACCATAAGGAGAAAATATTTGAAGCAACCAATTTTGAAGTTTTGTTGAGATTTCATGGGGAGAACCTAGTTTCTCTAAAACCTAAATTGGTTGGTAAGGAAAAAGAAAAAAGCAGAGCTAGATTCAAAAAAGGAAATTGCACTAAAACAAATTTGCTTTCGTTAACAATCTCGACCTAATTGCCTGTCGGTTATCAAGCTTATATAACATGGAAAAGAACCTTCAAATTTATTTGTGGCCCTTGCAATATGGCTTAAACCTAAAATTTAGTCCTACCTTCTCTATTATCAGTGGAATGTTGAAGACAAGTACACACTTTCCTCTTCCTTGGCACAACTATCTCCAACCTCACTTGCTATCGAGTCCTACAGCCTTATCTCCACTATCATCAAACTAGACCAAATTAGCAAAATAAACAGAAGCAGGTGAGCAAAGCTATACCCATTTCTCCATTTTGGGCCACAACATAGAATACCCATTCCATATAAATGTGTAAATTAACCATCAAAACATCAGAAAATAAAACATGACCCATAAACGCTAGCAAGTCAAAAACTCACTCTTCGTGAAGTAATACTAATGCGAACACCATAATCCAAAGGAAATCAAAGTGAAATGGACATAATCCCTGTAATGGCGACCATTAAAGTTCCTGGGCCTTTCTTCACGAATCAAATGTGAAGCTGAGAAGAAGAATTCCCTTGGCCCTGAACAGAGGAAACTTGGTTGCACATAAAAAAGGGTTAATAGATTCCAGTGTTGGCCTACCTAGCAAGCCCTTTCAATAATGGAAATCCCAACAGGACATAAAGGAAGTGTGCCAGGTTGCTCCATGCTTTGTCCAAGAAAGTGATCTAAGTGAGAACAGTCTTGAGCGGCCCATGTTGGCGGGGAATCAACATGTCAGTCCACATTATCTACTACAGAGGAACACATCTGAGAGTAGCACTTGTTGACATGGAGTCGGTGAGGGAGAAGACACATGGAGGGAAACAATTTGTCAATTTTCGATGGAAATATGGTAGGTTTTGATATGCCCTCGATAGACGATGAAGGGCTCAAGAGAACCCTCCCTTAAAAAAATTCCTTCGACGTAAATATCTCTGTACACATTCAATTTATTTATTTTTCCTTTTATATATCAACTATAAAATTAACTAGTCATCAATTTTCAAAGTTTTATGGATACATTGATAATTTTTAAATAATTCTTTAATCAGATCGAGATTTACAACAATGAAATCTTCCAACAATACCTTACAAGACAATAAATTAAGAAGATCGATTCTCTAATGCTGTATTTACAAATATGTACATATTGAATAAAATACTATATCAAGATTACCATTCACCTAAGGAGTTATTGTCGAACTTGATTATAATTCAGTCTTGCATCAGATTTACCAGAACTATTGCATTCCTTGTCGAACTTGCGTTGTCTTCACTAGAGTTGCATCACTTTTCAAAGTTTCATGGATACATTGATAAATTTTAAATAACGCTTTAATTAGATCAAGATTTACAACAACGAAATCTTCCAACAATAACTTACAAGACAATAAATTAAGAAGATCGATTCTCTCATGTCATATTTACAAATATGTACATATTGAATAAAATATTATATCAAGATTATTGTTCACCTAAGGAGTTACTGTCGAACTTGATTATAATTCAGTCTTGCAACAGATTTACCAGAGCTATTGTGTTACTTGTCAAATTTGTGTTGTCTTGACCGGAGTTGTATCACTTTGTTGGTACTTCATCAATCCTCACTAGAGCTTGTCGACCATTATATACACCCACTGGTTACCTCCCTGAGAACACATGTGGGAATTCTTCATCCAAAAGGTTCTTTGAGCTGCAAAGGGGCTATACAAATACCAACTGCTAGCCAAAGACTCGGTGCTTGAGCTCGCAAGCTTTGAGGTTTCGACCTCACTGAATACACCAATGTCCAAACTCACAAATAAAACCACTCAAAGGACAAATGGTCATTACGATGACCATCCAATAATAAGGAATTTAAAGTCCCCACTCATTCCCCAAAAAATTCTTTTATAACAAAAGAAAATTTTGACACCTTTTTGGATTCCTACAAATTTTCCTTGGTGCCTACTAGATTTCCTCTCAAAATCCTATTTTAGATGCATAAGAATATTTAGTGTCTCGATGATTTAAGTCATTTTTCACTTAACCCTTAGCTTACCTTTTTTCTAGCTTATGTTTTCAATTTTATTTAGGATTCTTCCCTCCACTTTTCATTTATTTAGAGTTCTCATGAATTAAAATTTTTCCATTAATTAATTTGCTAAAAATAAAACATGCACAACTTGAACTCAAGCTGAGTTCCTAGATGTATTTAATTTTATTTGGCTTTATCCAAAGTTACTAATAATTCATATTTTTTTCTCATAATTTAACTTTTCTATTTTCTAAGTGCATAATTTATTTAATCTTTTTCCTCATTGATAATTTCCAATATAATTTTTCTTGTACCCTACCCTTAGATTATTTTTTATTTATACTTTTTCATATCCATCCAAAATTTCATAATAATGCTTTAAGGGTGCCATGCATGTCATGCCCTTTAGGATTACTTGTGTACTTGTAAGGTACCAGATCTATTATAATAGCCGAAAACATAAATATTGTAGAGAATAACAATGGAACAACACAATAGATGAAACCACAACACCAGAATAATATCTTTATTGGTAGGAAACAATGTTCACTTGCCTCTTCAAGGGGGAAACCTTCAACAAAGCAACACTCTATTACAATAATTCTCAAGACAAAAAATTCGCATACCCTCGACTCCTATATATACTAAATCTATCTACCAAAAGAAAATTCTAGAGGAAGATCTTCTAGAAGTGAGAGCTTCTATTAAGTCTTCTTACATTTGACTTATTCTTCCTTATTACTAGGCCTTATTAATATTTGCCTTTATTACATGGAAAATATGTTATTCTACCTATGTGAGGGGTTAGGGAGGTTAGGTCCCTAACATGCTCTCCCCCTTAAAAACAACCTTGTCATCAAGGCTTGAGATGAGGAAATTGTTGCAGAATGGTAGTTGGCTCCCAAGTGGCATCTGTTGGAGTTGTATCTTTCCATTGGAATGACACTTCCTTGATGGTGCGTTGACGAAGATGACATTCATGCTGGTCCAAAACTACTTGGGGTTGCAACTAGATGGAGCCATCTTTATTCGACTCAGGAAGGTTGGTTTGAGTTTGGCACTTAGTTCCAATCACCTTCTTTAAGAAGGAGACATGAAAAATGGGATGGAGCTTAGAATGACTGAGCAAAGCTAACTGATAGGCCACCTGTCCCACGTGATTGAGAACTGTATAAGGACCATAAAATTTGAATGCTAGTTTATGACAATGGTCAGCCTTGAGTGAAGTCTGCTTATAAGGTGGTAGTCGAAGAAACACCTTGTCTCCTTCAACAAATTGAGGTTCGGAGCGACCTTGATCTACTTGTTGCTTCATGTGATTCTGAGCCATGACCAAATTCTCTTAGAGGGTACAGAGAGTAGCCTCTCAAACTATAAGACTTTGGTCAACAACCTAGACCTTCGATACACCGGACATGTATGAGAGAACTGAAGGTGGATTTTGTCCATATAATACTTCAAAAGGAGTCATGCGAGTAGTTGTATGGTAAGAAGTGTTGTACCACCATTCATCTAGTGGTAAGCATTGAAGCCATTGACTTTCCCTTTCATATGTAAAACACCTCAAATATGTTTCCAAACACTTGTTGACAACTTCAGTTTGACCATTAGTTTGGGGATGATAAGCGGTGTTGAGATGCAATTGGGTGCCTTGTAGCTTGAACAGTTCTTGCCAAAAATTGTTGGTGAAAGTGGGATCTCGATCATAGACAATAGAATGAGGCATGCTATGAAGCTTGAAGATATGATCCATGAAAAGTTGATCCACAGTGGAGGCGGTAAACGGGAGCTGAAGAGCACATAAATGAGCATACTTGGAAAGAAGATTAACAACCACCATGATGATTGACTTATTGCCCAATTTAGGTAAGCCAACAATGAAATCCATAGAGATATCCCTCCAAATAGAGGGTGGAATAGAAAGTGGTTGTGGTGTGCCAGGGGCTCTAACCATTTCTCCCTTGTTGCATTGACAAACATCACATTCTGTAAAAAAAGTGTGAACAACCTGTTTCAAACAATCCTAGAAAAAAGAACATTTGACTCGGTCATAGGTTTTGGTAAACCTGAGTTCCCAGATGTGGGTGTAGCATGAAGCTCAGAAAGCACCGTGGATTTAAGTTGTGATTGTTTACTTAAATACAGATGAAATTTGTAGTGAAGCTCATCATTGTGCCAAGAGTAACCTGGGGAAACTGAAGAATGGGCTTGCAATTGTTGGATCAGACGTGAAATTTTGGGATCTTGCAACCATTCTTAGCGAACAACTTGGAGCCAATCTGGTACAACGAAGGAGAAGGAAAAAATGGACCCTTCATCTTCATATTTTCTTGAAAGAGCATCAACAACCACATTTTCTTTGCCTTTCTTATAAATGATCTCATAATCATATCCAAATAGCTTAGTCACCCATTTTTGTTGCTCCAGGGATGAAGGACGTTGCTCCAAAAAAAACTTAAGGCTTTGATGATCTATCTTAATTTGGAATCATTACCCCAATAGATAAGGGCGCTAGAGATCCACTGCATGCAGAATAGCCAACATTTCCTTTTCATAGATTGATTGGCCCAAATGTCACTCAGACAATTGTTTGCTAATAAATGCCAAAGGCCAGCCATATTGCATAAGGACTGCTCCAATTCCTCTCCCGGAAGTGTCACATTCTAGGACAAAGGTCTTTGTGAAGTCAGGAAGGGCCAGGATAGGAGTGGAGCACATAGTCTCCTTCAAGGCTTGAAAGGCATGATTAGTTGTAGGATTCCAAGTGGAAGAATTATTTTTAAGGAGAGCGGTGAGAGACACCACAATATTTCCATAATTCTTAACAAACTTGCGATAATATCATGTTAAACCTAGAAAAACACGCAATCTTTTGAGAGTCTTGGGGCGAGGCCAATCTTGCAAAGCTTCAATCTTCTTAGGATCCACCCTAACACCTACCTTGCAAACAATCTGACCCAAGTACTCGACTTCTGAGGCTCAAAAAGAACATTTAGATTATTTGAGGAAAAGTTGGTGTTGAGAGAGTAGATGAGGAACTCGATCCACATGAGCAAGATGGGTTGTCCAGGTTTTATTATAGATGAGAATATCATCAAAGAAAACTAAGACAAAATGACGGAGAAAAGGACAGAAGACATGATTCACAAGGCTTTGGAAAGTGAAGGCAGCATTACACAAGCCAAAGGGAATGACCAAGAAATCATAGTGGCTCTCATGAGTTTGAAATGCAGTCTTAGTAATGTCTACCTCTTTCATACATATATAATGGTAGCCATAATGAAGATCAAGTTTAGTAAAGAACTGGGCACCACTTAATTCATCAAGAGATCATCAATGAAAAGAATGGGAAATTTGTCTTTGATGGTGAGTTTGTTGAGGGCGCAAAAGTCAAGACACATGTGCTAAGAGCCTTCTTTCTTATGTACCATGACCACAGGAGAAGAGTAGGAGCTAGTACTAGGACACATAATACCTCCAACGAACAATTCTTGAACAATTTTCTCAATCTCATTTTTCTAGGCAAAGGGATGAGGATAAGAATGGACATTGGGAGGAAGGCTGCCAGGGATGAGAGAAATGTAATGATCATGAACACCACAGGAAGGAGGAAGTTCCTAGGGAGTGGAAAACATAGTTTGATGTTTTGAGAGGATAGATTGGAGGTCAGAAGGCACAGAGGGTGTCTCAGTGGCATGAATGGAATGGAGTTGTGCAATAATGCTGGTATGGCCTTTTTTGAGGATCTTTGCCATGCGATGAGAAATAATGATCTCAGGGAAACATGTTGTGATGACTTGGAACTTATATTGTTGGCCTTCCTGGTTGAATTGCATGGTTAATTCCTTAAAATCCATGAGAATTGGACCCAAAGTCCTTAGCCATTCGACACCCAACACAATGTCACAACCACCTATGTCGATAGCAAACATATGAGATTTAATGTGGTACTTGTTATCCCCATTTTGTGGGATAACTAAGGAGATTATGTCTCGAGGCCCTTAGGTTGCAGATATGGAGTGTCGAGAGGCTACATGACCAACAATATACTTTTGCACAAATGGAGACCCTTCTCACCACCACAAAGGTCATAGATTTTCAGATGGCATCCACCACACCAGCTGGCTTCCAAGAGGCAATAGGACTTGCTCCATGAGGTACAAGTCAAGCATTATGGTGAGTGTCATTTCAATATTTGAGGCATTTGAGTATGTTGCATCTTAGAATGCTTTAGATTTTATGACATATGCTTGGACATTATGCCTTTTGCCCTGTTTCACCTTGGTGGTTGACATTGTGCCCTAGTAAGTGTTCTTCCTTGGGGATGGGTTTGCTAATAAGAACTCCCTTGAAGAGCCATCGAACAGTTCCCTACCATACTTACCACTTTTCATTACTTGAAACCCCTATTTCCTTATCTCTTGGGATTTTAGGATGTATTGACCCAAGAATGGGTTGTCCCTCATTCTATGGGAAGAAGGGGTTGAAGGCCCAGAGGGATTGTTGTTGGGTAAAAGATAAAAGCATATATACAAACTTGCCAGATGCTTTGCCCAGGGATCCCCCAAGAAAGCAATGAAATGCTTATTTTTAAGAAAGGGGGACCCACAAGAATAATGATTAAGAATGATTAAAAGGTTAGTTGGAGGATAGGAGGTCTCATCACGAGCTGACCTATCATGATCATGGATATTTAGTGGTATGGCATTACCATCATCTGGTCACCAAGCTAGGGTAATGGATCTTAGTTGCATCATTGAGAGAAAGGGGGTCTCATCACGAGCCAACCTTCTCATTTCCACTAGGTGTTTGTGAGTGACACTGTCATTATCTGGACACCACGTTAGGACAATGGACTTCAACTTGTCCCTAAATTTTTAAAGAAACAAAGAATGGAAAAACGATGGGCTTGAAAAAATTGCATTGCAAACGAAGGTGCGACACACCCTCTATAAAGGCACCCATGAATGAGACATTACAACCCCTTGTATGTCATGAACCCCATGCCCATTGAGTCTTGACCCTTAACCACTTCATCTACTTTACATGGCTTAGAGAGGGATCTCTTGGAAACACTCATTGACCTAGGGCAAGATCTACCCAATAGGACACCTTGTCAACTCTCCCATATCCAAGCTTGGCAAGTCGCATAATGTCTTTGAGCACTTAATTGTTTGACAAGGTAATCTTTGATGCACATGCTTAGGTGGCTCATTTATTGACTTGATTTACTTATCATGATATTTTGACTTGAGGTCCTTGGAGGGCGTGCTTGTTTATCTTTGCAACACCTAGTTGGTGGACAGTTTTGGGGGAACAAGCCTAGATTGGGATTCCATGGGGCTTGAAGCCCACAGGTGGATGCCAAGGGCCCTCTTGTCGGATGAGAGATATGAAACTTTAGGGGCCTAGAAGACATTGTGGATGACATAACCTAGCCCTCACATGCCAAACATTTTGATCCAGGTGGATATCGATGGCTACCCACCTATTCCAACTGGGTCATTTTGGCAGTTTTGTTTCTAGTTTTCAAGTCCCAAACTTCTGGGGTTGTTTTGAGGCCCTAAACAACGTTTTTAGGGCCCGCCACATTCAAACTATACACGAAGTCAGAGTTTGACAGAAACTTGTGTAGTTATCGGATAGACCTTTCCAACGGGATATCGTGCGCCTAAAACAAAGATTGTATGCCAAAGTTATGCCCCAGGGAAGTTTATACACCGAACTACCCAAAACGGGGTCCACAAAACTGTTGGCTTTTCATCTTCCGGGGTTAGTGTTTTGGATTTTCATTATGTTAAAAAGGCCTTTAGAGCCTCATTGTAATCCATATTCTTGTGAATGCGAGTAGCCATCACATCTCTTCTCAGAGATAGGCTGCCACCATTCTAGCGAGTCTTTCACTCTGTATTTTACAATCTTTGTAGATATTCGCTCATTAATAGAAAAATGTGTATTATTGTATCTCTATGTTTATGGTTGCATCTCTGATACATTTATGTTATATTATTGGATACCCGAGATATCTATGTACATTTATTTATTATATCTTCGCTCTCATTTTGTGCCAAAAATAATATCGATGAATGGTATTAGAGTAGGCTGCTCTTGATCATTTTTTAGTGCATGTCCCCAATGAGGTATGAGTATAGGAAGTTGGGTCTCGAAATTGTCTCTCTTGAGAACAATCGCTTTCGCATACCCAAGAAACCCTCCATGGCGGAAGAAAAGAAAAATGTAAGAGCAACAGATTCTATTCATCTGTTGCTTGAGAAAACTCTCACGTGACAGAGGGATGAAATGATGGAGAATTATGCTCACATCCTTCAACGCCTGCTGATAACAGAATGAACATCTTCATCAAACGACCACTTTGGAAGCACCTCACCTTTCAAGGTACAAGTTAATTTCGATATTCCCATATTTAAAGGACAGATAGATGCAGATGCCCTAGAAAAATGGTTAAATTTGCTAGAAGTTTATTTCTCTGTTCCTAATTTCTCCGACAGGGAAAAGATCACCTTCGCACTCCTTAAGGCTCTCCCCCATGTCAAACATTGCTGGGAAACTTACTGGGAGAAAAGTTCCACCGAGGAGTCTGGAATATATGGGGTCGAGCCCACTGGGGATTTTTGTGTGGATGTGGTAAAGGAACAATATTACCCTGTTAGAAACTATGAGGACCGATACATGAGATGGACCACACTATGACAAGATAGGGGCCAAGTGGTTATGAAGTTCACCAATACCTTCCATACCTTGCGCACCAAGATGGGTTTCAAAGACTCCGAACAACATTAGGTTTTGAAATATTGTGGGGCTCTACAGAGATACATCCAAACTAAAATGGATTTTCTAGACATCTCATCACTCGATGCTGCTTATCGATATGCTGTTAAAATCGAGCAGAAATTTAAGCACTAGAACAAATGAGATTTCAGGTCTACAAATCTGCAACAACAAAAATATGATAAAGATGACCCTAACAAACAGTGTCTCGAAAACCAGTCCAAGCCACAGGAAAAGAAGGGTCGCGGGAAGACGACGAAGGACACTGGAAAATTGTTCGATTTCCATAAAATCCCCTAGCACAACACCAATGAATGTCACTCAAAACAGTCATTGGTGGCCAAAATCAAAGACAGGGAGCCGAAGCCTGATTCAGAATGTGATTCAGAAAATACTGATAGAAGACAAATCATCGATGCATACCCCACTGTTATTGTAACGACCACAACAATTCAACTAGAAGAACCAACAGACCCTGAAGAGGGGGATCGCCTTTTTCATTCACAGATGTGGGTGGAGGGGAACCTGTTGCATTTTATTGTTGATAGCGGAAGCTAGAAGAAACTCATCTCAGCTGAGCTCATCAAATAGTTGGTATTGTTGACAACACCACACCCGCAACCATACAACATCTGGTGGCTTTGCCAGGGATGATATATTTGTGTCAGCCAACAATGTCGATTGTCATACGACATCCAACCCTTAAAGGATGAGGTATTATGTGATGTTTCCCCATTGAAGTTCTGTGATGTTCTCTTGGGCCAACCATATATATGGAAGCGTCATGCTATCTATGAGTCTCGACGCCATAGTGTCATTGTTACTCTTGGGGGTCATCTCTACAGGATACCAGAGGTAGTTCCAACTACTGTCCCACCTAAACAATGCCGCAAGGTAGTATCTCATACTACAAAATTCAACTTCAAAAGGTGAACAAAAGGATATTGCAACCACTACAACCTCGACCTAAGCACCTTCTATCCAACAGAAGCAGGTCGACAAGATTGCAACAAAGCACCAAGATTCCTTCTGCACACATTCATCTCATGTACTCCGACTGGTTGAACAGATTCAACCTCGCCAACAACAGGTTTGTGAAAACCTTCCACAAACTGAGCAATGCGACATCTCCAGCAAGGCAAGCAACTGACCAAGATTCACATTCAACAATTGCTTTCCCCTCTCTCCCGAGAACTCAACGAAATGGATACCATTGCTTCCTAAGGAGGGAGGATTTATCCAGGTGGATATCGGTGGCCACCCACCTATTCCAACTGGCTCATTTTGGCAGTTTTAGTTTGGTAGTTTTGTTTCTAGTTTTCGAGTCCCAAACTTTCGAGGTCGTTTTGAGGCCCTAAACAACTTTTTTAGGGCCTGCCATAGTCAAATTGTGAATACAGTTTGAGTCTGACAACATCATGTGTAGTTCTTAGATAGACCTTTCCAACAAGCTATCACGCACCTAAAACAAAGATCGTATGCCAAAGTTACACCCCCGAGAAGTTGATACACCGAACTACCCAAAACATGGTCCACACAATTGTTGGCTTTTCATCTTCCAGGGTTAGGGTTTTGGATTTTCATTATGTTAAAAAGGCCTTTAGAGCCTCATTGTAATCCATCTTCTTGTGAATGTGAGTAGTCTCCACATCTCTTTTGAGAGATAATATGCCACCGTTCTAGCGAGTCTTTCACTTTGCATATTACAGTCTTTGTACATTTTCGCTCATTAATAGCAAATTGTGTATTACTGTATCTTTGTGTGTATGGTTGCATCTCTGATACATTTTTGTTATATTATTGGACAACCGAGATATCTCTGTACATTTCTTTATTATATCTCAGCTCTCATTTCGTGCAAAAAATAATCCGGATCATGTTTTGCCTAGGAGAGGCAAAACTTCATCTTTAGGAGCACGACATCACCTAGGGGGGCTAGGGCTTGGTGGTGAGGAGAATGATGTCACCTAGGGGGGCCACTCATTGACACATGGATGTTTTGAGGAGAATGAGGCTTTGACCATGAAGGAAGTGACTTGGATGCTTGACATGTGGCTTTGGGAAGCCTAACTACACTCCTCCTACACCAACGTCTTGCTCCTAGTGTCAAAATGTCCCCTAAAGGGGTGACGTCACTTTGAATTAGGGTTTCTTTTTGTGTAAAAGTAAATTTTAAGTGAATTGTTAAATATTGTTTTGTAAAAGGGGAAATATTAGGGTTGTTGAATCCAAGTCTTGTGGTTTACCCTAATATTATGTGGACAAACTATTTTGGAGACATTTTGTATAAATAGAGATCATAAGATCTCATTTCATAACATAAATCTCCCATTGTGAGAAGTACTTGGCTGAAATTTTCGCTACTCTTGGTGATTTTGGTGTTTCTCTCTTATGGAATGTCTTTTGATGAATGTCTCTTGGTGAATGGATGAGGAGGAGTGATGCGCACCCCCTAAAAGGCTTGCTCTCTTAACTCTTGGATGAATGTTGCATGGTAACTAGGGTTTGTTATCTCATTTTCTTGAATTAGGTAAGGAAAGATATGCATATGCTATTCATTTCTTGCTTATTTTGGTTATTGTTGGTGTAAACCCTAGGGAGGAGTATGCTAGATACACCCTTCATCATTTCATCATCTCTTCATTAAAGTTTTAAGTCTTTCTTTTTTGCAAGGGTTGCTAGGAGGAATATGAGTGTGTATACCCTCCTATATTTACCTTAAGTTTGGTTGGCATACCCTAGGGAGTAAGAGGGTTTACACCCCTTGGGTTTTTGTTGATCTAACTTGTGCTTTAAAGATCCCATTTACCCAATTTTAAAGGCACTAATCTAAATATTCTTGCATTGGAGAAACAAAATATTGCATTGGGAAACATGATTTCTTGTCATATTAACTTTTTGCAACTTGGGTTTTGTTCCTTGTGCTTAGAGCACCTTTAAACCACTAGGGCATACCCTCCCAAGGGGTAGTTGTTGATGCTGTTACAAACTTAAATCTTCAGCCATTAGGGCTACAGAAACCCTAATCTAATTTCTTCAATAACTCTCAAATGAGCCCTTGAAATTTTCCCAAAGTTTGCACACTTATACTACTTGTTCTAGCGCACTTTTTGACAAAGTTTGGAGGAGTTTTAGTGGCTGATTTTCTTGATTTAACAAGTTATTTGTTACAGCCATAAGGCTGATATATATTGCTGCAGAAAGTGTTACAAAAACCTTACCTTTTCATGCTAGTATCTTGGTCTTTAAATCTTGAGTTTTACTAGTGTTTAGCTAGTCTATCTCTTGTATCTTTCACTTGATTTCTAGCACTTAGATAACAGCTTATTGTGCCATTTCATTTCTGATCTATATTGTTATTAAAAACTGTTATTAGGGACTGTTATGGCACAAGTTGTAGGTTGGGAAAATCCCGACCCAACCAAGGAACAAGTGCTACAACTATGGCATTCCTACACCAAATATCACCTCGATGTAGGTCTTGCACTTAAAGGGTGACTAGGTCACTCTAGGAAGGCGATCCCAATGACCCTAAGGGGATTGAGATGGATATGGAAGGAAGTGGAAAAGGAGCCCCTTTAGGTCAAATATAAATGGAAGGAAGGGTAGGGAAAGATGCCTTGTAAGTCAAGTAAAGGTTGACCCACAAGTATAATGCTTCTCTGGATGAATGTACCTGCTCGAGACACAAGAAAACACAACTTGCAACAATATATGTTAGTTGGATCAGAAAGTTAAGCTTGTTGTCCCTAATTTGCAGCAGTAAACAACATTATATATCAACAAATAAATGATACTACAAGCTGCTCAATAAGTGCTAGATATCAAGTAGAAAATGCAAGAGAAAGACTAGCTAAACTCAAGATGAAAAGCCCAATTTCTAGCACAAGAGATAAGGCTGTTGTAAAAAGTTGTCTGCAGCAAAATATATCAGCCTTATGGCTGTAACTTTCAATGTATTACAGCAGGAAAATCAGCCATTAGAAATCCCTCAAACTTTGTCAAAAAGTGCGCTAGGACTAGGAGAATATGTATGCAAACTTTGAACCAAAACTAATGGTTGATAAGAGAGTTTTTAAAGCAAGTATGTTAGGGTTTATGGAACCCTAATGGATGAAGATGAAAATTTATAACAACAGAAATAAGTATCCCTTGGATGAGTACGCCCTAAATGCTGTGAGGTGCCTAAGGCACAAGGAAAACAATCCACCTTTGCAAGAAGTAAGAAAACCGAAATTCACGTTTCACAATGCAATAATTTATATCTCCAATGCAATAAAAATTTGACTAGTGCCTTTACTATTGGGTTAATGGAGTTTCAAGGAGCTTAGAAAAGCTAGCTCCTTGGGGGTGTAAGCCCTTTTACTTCCCAAGGCAAGTTTCTCTAAACTAGGGTTTAAGGTAAGAGGGTGTATGCCCTTATACTTCTCTTAGCAAACCCTTGTCAATGAGATGAAGCAATAAATGAAGCAAAAATTGTGAAGACTATGGTGGGGGTGTATGCCCTTATACTTCCCACCTAGCTCCTAGCACAACAATATTTGACTTGAATAAAATTATAGGAAGAGAGTAAAAACCATACCAAAATCAAGAGAGATGATAAGATAATCCACCACATGAGCTATAAAATAACCTTCCAAGGCTAGCGCATCACTTCTTCCATTAACCATTCAAAATTTCAGCCATACATAAGTGCACAAGAGCTAAAATAGCCAAAGAGGCCGAAAATTTCAGACCAATAACTCTTGTGAGAGGAAAGTTATGATTCAAAATGAGATCTTATGATCACTATTTATAAAAAAATTATCCAACATGGCTTGTCCACAAAATAAGGAGTAAAACACAAGATTAGGGGTCAACAACCCTAATCTTGCCCCCTTAACACAATAATATTAAACAATTGTCTTAAAATTTCATCTTTTTCACAAGTTAAACCCTAATTAAGGATGATATCACCCCTTTAGGGGATGTTTTTCCACTTTGAAGAGGTCGTTGGAACTGGAGAAAGGTGGAAGGGCCTCCCAAGTGTTGACCCCCAAAAATGCAACTTCAAACCCCTGCATGCAAATGGTTGCAATACCTAAATACTTATATATATATGATAATAAATAAATAGGTGGGACCACGTCATGTGAATTATAATGAAGAATGACTCTTGCAAAATATCTCTAGTTTTCTAAATGTTCTCTAAGAAAACGTGATGATTGGTTGGATGTGTGCATTTGAGTCGCATTTTGAGTTGATCGAATGACAGTTGGTTGTGTAATGGCCCTCCTAGTTACTATTACTGCACTTGTGTTTGGCCTCTGATCACGAATCCAGGCATTGCTATGTTGCAATTGGTTGAATATGATAAAGGTTTATGTTTCAACTCTTACATACCTTAACTCATGATTATGATGCTGGACAATATATATGTTATTATTTTAAAGGGGATTCAAGCTTTGAAAATGTGAGATTATTTGGACATATGGCATTATTCCCTTTGATACATTTTATTGGAAGTTTTGAGTAACTCCTTGTTATAGCAATGGGTATGAAAAATTGGTGGCACACCACAAGGGGCAAGTTGTTGATTAAATTGAAAATTGATGCCCTATTTTATAGTTTGCTATGCTATTGTTTGGGGAAATGCATCGCGCGCTCATATTGATTGTTTGGTGGTCATTTATGTTGGAAACCACGTGCAATTACTATACGTCGCTCCAACCATACCCCGAGGCCACCACCTTCCTTAGTTAATTTGTGTGTGGTATCGAGCTGTGGTTACCCCTTGTTGCACGACCTTCGGAGGAAATAACAAAGTTTGGTCTCCTTGAGTTTTCCATGATAGGTATGAGTTATTGTTCTCCATTCATTTTGTTCTCTGCTCCGGAATAGAATAAGAGGTTGACTCTTGGAGTTTGCTTACTGGGTGCCTACTTTCTAAAGTTAAAATGGAGAATATACGTATGCCCTGTCTGTGCGAGTTGGTTGGCAGATTGTAAATAGATTATGGTTATTCCCTGTTGATTTTTTGGGTTATGTTTGCACAAATGCTATTTTTTGTACTCCAGTCTATAGTCGAATACTGTGATTTCAAGACTGTTGATTATATCTTTTGGGAGTTGATGGTGGTGGCTATACTCCTTGTTTCGCTCCTTTTGCAATTTTTGAAATAGGTTTATGTCCATAGCATTTCTTTTGGGTGATGAAGGGGTCTGTTTCTTGATGTGTATATATAGCCTAAACACTTTTTCGACCTTTGCTATATATTTCTCCATTTAAATGATTACTCCAGCCCGTGGGTATTGGTTGCGACCCTGTGTGATTTGAGGTTATTACTATTATGAATGAATTAAAATGTTGCAACAACTGCTAGGTGAATGCGAAACTTTGTTCTTGTTTTATTTCTGGGTTTTTGGATGGTAGCACTGTCAAAATTTCTCCCACAGTTCTGAATGTATACAAAATCCATTGCTTGGTGTCACTTTGATTTCGACTAGTGTTGTTATATTCTAGTTGTATAAACCCCATTAATTGTTACACTCTCTCTCTCTGGTTGGGCCCGACCCTCTTTAGCTCGGTGGTTGTAAGCAAATGACAGGGTTTTGAATTGAGTTTGGTTCTATTTGAATAGTGGGTAAACCCGTTACTTGCGTCAATGGTTGTGTGCTACTTATGAATCTTTTTGTCAAATTTCAATGATGAATCTATGGACTTTCGAATATAGTCTGTCCCAAAATAGGCATTGCAATGTTTACATTATGTGAGTTGTTGTTGGCTTAGACTGCTTCCCATCACGCCTTTAGTTGGCCAAATTGGCGACTGGGATAATTCTGTTCTTAAGTGACATATGAAAGTAAATGTTGCAATTGAAAGGGAACAAAGTTTGGTTTTTGTGCTATTATGTTAGATATGCATAATGGAATTTGACCTGTATAGTAGCATGATTCCTACAAAGAATGGTTTATCTTAATGATTTTATTAAATCGAGCATAAGAGGCATTTGAAGATTCCAGCTTACCTTGTTATGCAACTGTTGGATTATGTACGTGGAAGTAAATTAGTTGTATAGGTTCTTTCCAACCCTACCTGTTGGCAGTAGTTATTGTACTCTGGATGTTGGACAATATCTTGCACCTTCTCTCAAAAATAAATATCTGTGTAAGATAAAATAAAATCTAGGAAATGGTGGGGTGATAGTTCTAAAGCTTTTTATATATTTTGGTTGTTTTGGGACAACTGGGTATTGAGTTCAAATATTGAACAGAGTTTTGGAACAATGGTAGTAATGATGTTAATACAATAAATGCTAATTCATTAATTGAACAATAACCATCTCATTCTCGACCATTATACCACTTTACTCTTATTACAACCCCTTCGCCTTTAAATTTTCCCTGTTTTATTGTTGTGAATTTCATTAATATAAAAGGGGTTTTTAAAGAAAGAAACAAGGAATTTATTGGTGTTTTGGATGTTAGTGTGAATGTTTTCTAAAATTGCTTGAACAATACTCATGGTGTTTCTTGACCATTATACCATTTTACAGCCATTACAATCCCCTCATCTTCCCAATAGCCATGGTCATTCCATGTTCGGACAATAATTGATTGGTGATGTTATGGATGGATTGCATGTGCCTATGTGGTAAATGATAGGAGTCAACTTTTAATTCTATTTTAGGTAGAGTTAATGCATGGATTAATAAGAAATTTTCGTAACATGTTTTGGATTATTGCTCCAGGATGAGTTTTTTTAGTAGAGGAAGCAACAGAGGCAAAAATGCAAATAGGGGCAGAAATACTAATAACAGAGGAAACTAGTAAAGGGGATATTGAAGGCCATGATTCTCTATTCACTTTGATGTTGATCCTCAAGAGTTAAATCGATTGTTTCAAGATGGTTTCTTCAACCTGGTTGGCCAGGGAATTCTGCAGCCCTAGCCTAACAGACCTTCTTTTCACCCCAGCCATAATCTTCCTAGCATTCTAGTTTCCCCTCATGTATCAATGTGACCGAAACCACCCGCCAAATATGGTTGGCAAGAGATAGCCCACCAACTTTCTGTTCACCACCACGAATGGCCCACTGCATCATTGCCATTACCTCCTCCACCACCAAAAAACCAAGTTTCCCACGTTGATTCTGATGTCTCACATGTGCAATCTTCACATGCCAGTAAAAGATTAAAAACAAATATCCGTGAGCTTGTGCTAGACAAGGGAAAAGGAATAGCCACTCTCTCCAACTCCTCTAAGAAATCCACTAAATCAGTCTCCTCCTGTCTCATTCTTAAGGATGACTGCTCACATGTTATTAGTGCATTGTAGCCTCAAGGCTCTAAACAGTCAAAGGTCGTTGCAGAAAAGTCAAAAGAGAACAACAGTGAGAAGAAGAAAAATGTCTCTCATAGTAAATATGGATTTTAGACTATTGAGTATGTTATTGGTTTATTTTGAGGACAACACTTCTATTTTTGGATAGTTTTAGACAACACTTCTATTTTTGACTGTTGGGGACAACAACATATATTTTGAGCATTTTTTATTGAACAGTTTGGATATGATGCTATTTTTAGGTTATGATTATATCATACTTTGTTGATATTTATAATTTGAGCACATATATATGAAACAAGAGTTACAAGGAGATATTTTTGAATTAAATGATTTGGATAATTGTTATGTCAAATAATTATAAAATGAGTTAATGGGAGTCACAAGGGGTCCCACCTATTTACTATTATTTAGACCCTTAATTATATTTATTATTATTTACTTGTCTTAACTAATTAGTTAAGCTAACTTGGATTAACTAAAGAAAGGTAGTTCAACTACCTTAACTTATTGAAGACGGATAAAAGCTCAATCAAATGAAAAGACAAGGAGACGGAGAATAGAAGGAACTTCTATCATAAGGTTTGCTCTATACTAAGTGAGATATTTCTATCTTTCATTCATTATGAGTTTGCTAGAAGGCTTAACTATCTCGATGACAACATAGTCTTATTGAAGGCAGGAAGATTCGAAACTGAATCATACTATTTAGAAGCTTGTTTCAAAGGTGTATGACCTATCTTTGGCAGTTTGTGTGTTCTTGTCTGTTTATAAATTATATTTTATGTCTGATAAAGAATATTTTGCAGAGTCAAATGACAATAATTTTGGCCGATGCTACTCTTTTGGACATGGTTTTCATCCCTGAACAACAAAAGCATCTCAAAATTTTTATGGAAGGAAAGGATTCCACCATAGCCAATCTTTTTGAAGAGACAAAAGAAGAGGATTCCACTATAAATAAGATAGGTGTAAATAATTTTAGACACCCTATAAAAAACCCTCCTTTTATATTTCTGTAAAAAATTATGGATAAAATATCTCATTGTTTCCTAATTGATGGCAGTTCTGGTCCGAGCGTAATATCAAATATCATCATGGAGGATTTGGGCTTATCATGTACTAATGAAAATTCTAGAAGCATGCTCTCCTATAACAGTCTGCAACAGTCAACTCTAGGTGAAATCAAGGATGTCACTTTAGTTATGTGAGTGCATCCTGAAATAAGAACAACCCTCAACATCCAAGTAATTGACATACCAATAAGTAATTATTCAATTATCTTAGGAAGATACTGGCAATACTTAACAGGTGGATACCTTTCACCATATATAGAGAGTATTCCTCAACCCAATGTAAACTATCTCGAGGAAGACTTATGAGTGTATTCTATCTTTGTTGACGAGGGTGACACTATTCTTGAACCATTTGATTTTGAATATGGCATGTGGCACATGCATTTCGATGGGTCATGCTCAAACGAAGGTAATGGAGCTTGCATTATTTTATACTCTCCTATAGGTAAAATTCATAATTTCTCTTATAGGTTAGAATTTGCTTGCATGAACAATGTCAATGAGTTTGAAGCCTTGTTGTTAGGCATCGAAAATGCTTATAACCTTGGTTGTGACCACCTTATAGTGTTTGGTAATTCTGAACTTGTTGTGAATCTTGTACGTAAGAACTATTCACCTAGATATAAGTTGCTTAAATGCTATACCCAAAATTTTTGGATGCTCATCTCAAACCTGTTATCATTTAACATCACTCATGTTAAAAGGGAACTTAATTCAATGGTTGATAGGTTAGCTGTATTTGCGGCATCTCCCACTTGACAAATTTTACCTCAAAGACATGATTGTATGTTTCAATCTTTATATCGTCCTCACATCCCTGATAACATAGAATCATGGCAGGTTTCCCCTAGTGATGAAGGCATCTGATTTCATACAAAATGAACCATTTAATCCCAAGGAAATCATATCTATGGAAGATGACAAATTTCCGAAAGGCTTGACTCCTCTCGAAAGTTCATTTTTGTCGAGTGATGTAGGCAACAAAGAAACACATAAAGAAGAGGAGTAAAAAAGGAAAGTCGGTGATACCATTTCCTTGAACATTGGAACACCCGATTCTCCTAAGACCATTAAGTTAGGTGCCCAATGTTCTGACGAAGAAAAAGTGAAATTCACCGAGCTACTTCATGAATTTCAATATTTTTTTTCATGGTCATTCGAAGATCTTCGTGGTTTTGATCTCGCTCTCATACATCATGCCATTCATATCAAGGAAGGGCTAAAACCAGTTAGGAAAAAAAAAAAGACCTATTAACCCTACGGTTGAAGCTACTATTAGAAAGGATTTGGAAAAACTTTTGAAGGTTGGTATAATCTTTCCAGTTAAATATTCCGAGTGGGTTTCAAATTTAGTTCTTGTTAGAAAGACAACTAGTCAGATTCGATTATGTGTTGATTTTTGTGCATTGAATAGAGCAAGTGTTAAAGATCATTTTCCTCTCCTTAATATGGAAATGATTTTGCAACAGGTTGTAGGGTCACAAATGATGTCCTTACTTGATGGTTTTTTTGGATATAATCAAATCAAGGTAAAAAGGTCTGATATATATAAAACCACCTTTACTACATGTTGGGGCACATTTGCTTATGAACGCATGCCTTTTGGCTTATCTAATGCAGGTGCCACTTTCCAGAGAGCTATGCAAATACATTTTGACGATCTGATCGGTAAGGTTATCCCAGTTTATCTTGATTATTTGACCATTTATTCAAAGAACCGATTAGATCATTTTGGTCATCTTAGAAAGGTTCTCATAAGATGCAGAAAATACGACTTTTCTTTAAATCCTTCTAAATCTATTTTTGGTGTCACGAAGGGCAAGCTCCTTGGTCATATCATTTATGATACAAGAATAAGTATAGATCCCGAAAGGATTGCTGCTATTCTGAATCTTCCTGCCCCCACCTCCAAAAAAGAAGTTCAAGCCTTCATGGGCATTATCAACTTTGTCCACAGGTTTGTTCCTGATTTTGACGTAAGGGTTAATCCAATTCATAATCTTCTAAGGAAATATCGCTCTTTTTCTTGGACAGATGACGTAAAAAATGATTTCCTTAGGATTAAGAAAGCAATCAATTTCATTCTGGTTTTGGCAAAACCGGATTTTGAGAAAGATTTTATCATATACACTAATGCTACGGAGGAAGCAATCCTGCTATCCTTTTACAAAATGATGACCAAAAAAATGAAAAACCTATAGCTTCCATGAGCCAAAGTTTATCAGATGATGAATTCAAGTACTCTTATATTGAGAAGCATGCTTTTTCTCTTATTAAGGCTATAGAGAAATTTCGCCACTTTATTCTAGGAAAATATATGGAGGTAAAAGTCCCTTTGCTTGCTATCAAGTTTCTGCTTTCGCAAACTTATCTCTCAGGAAAACTTGCACATTGGCTTGCCAAGATTCGGGAGCATGATTTGACAATCATGACCTCAAAAACAATCAAGGGACGAAACCTAGCTCTTCACTTAGCTCAACATCCTGGAACAAGTGAAGAACTTGATGATCAAGATAATCCTCTTTCAACTCTGTTTTATATTGAGAACCAAAATCTTTTTATAGCTAAACACCCCTGGTATAAAAATTTGTTGTATTAATTGCAGTATAAAAAATGCCCAGATAACTTGGACCCTCACCAAAGGAGGAGACTCTGCCTTCAAGCCTCCAAGTACATTATTTTAGGAGACCTTTTGTTTAGGAGGTATGTTGATAGTTTGGTACTTCGATGCGTGAATGACAAAGAAGCACATAAATTACTACATGATATCCATGGATCGTCAGCTTTAGTCATCCATATCGGTGGACACTTTATATGAAGGCTACTGCCTTTAAAATCATAAGAAGTGGTTACTACTAGCCTTGGATTTTCTGTGATTCTTATAAATTTGCAAGATCTTGCGATAAATGCTAAAAGTTTGCTAGGAAAGAATGCCTTTTTTTCCATGCCCTTACAACCTGTCCTCCCCAATTTCCCTTTTTCTAAACGGGGGTTGGAATTTGTTGGTCCTATCAATACTCCGTCTTCCGCAAGACATATATTTATTTTGACAGCCACTGATTACTTCACTAAGTGGACCGAGGTTGTTTCCCTTAAGCATGCACATGATGAACAAGTAATTTCTTTCTTAGAATCTAATATTTTCTCCAGATTTAACATTCCTTTAGATATTATTACAGACAATGGTCGAACTTTCATGTACGCAAAGTTGGCTCAATTTTTAGTTAAATTAGGAGTCAGGCATTTCAATTCTTCTGCTTATTACCCTTAAGGAAATGGGAAAGCCGAGTCCACTAACAAAAATCTGGTTAGGATTATCAAGAGAATCATAGAAGACAAACCTCTCCAGTGGCATACGATCCTTACTTATTCTCTCTATGCAGATCCTACAACCACCAAAGCAAGTACATGCATTACTCCCTTCCAATTGGTTTATGGCCAAGAGGCTATTCTTCCTGCTGAATTGGAGTTGTCCTCCTTACGAATGATGTTACAGGTGGAGGAGTTAAATTCTTCCAGTGTTACTCAAAGAATTCATACATTACTAGCCCTGGAAGAACAAAGAGACGTTGCTTTAGAAAACCTGAGAAGAAGGCAACAAGCTGTAAAAAAATATTTTAATAAGTGAGCCAAGACTGCTAGATTCAAGGTTAATGATACAGTCCTCCCGTGGGACTCAACTCGTGTTGAAAAGGGTAGGCACTCTAAATTCCAAAAATTATGGCTAGGTCCCTTTAAAATCACCTTTGTCCTGGGAGAAAACTCTTACCTTCTGAAAGATCTGGAAGAACGATTGTTCTCCTACAGTACTAACGGTTCCCATTTAAAGCATTATATGGAATCAAATTGATCATCAATACTTTTGTAAATATGATTGTTGTATATATTTCTTTGGATTTAATGTGTTTCATTTTAACTTTGATTTGGTCAAATTTTGTTCTCTGTTGTTTCTTTTTATAATAATCAGAGGTAAAGTATGGATCAGTTTTTTCCATGTCGATGTCATTCTGGAAATATTGTTGATCAATTATATTGGAGAGACACACTATTGTCACGATGTCACCCTTTGTTAGACATCGTTGGATTAGCTTTTTGCTTCAATACTAATGTAGAATAGTTGTTTTGTCTTCTTCCTGATTTCTTCTTTTACTTTCTTCCCTCCATACTGAGATTCAAGAGCATACCAAGAGAACACTCCTTAAAAATTATGACGTGTTATCTAATGCGTCTTATGTGATCACTATGCATACAGGATCAATCCCCTTCATAGGTACCACTTTCCATAAGTTATTCCCAAAATCCTGCCTCATTATTTCACTTAAAACCATCCCCTTCCCCCTGTTGCATAACTTTCCTTTCGATAATTTTCTTTTGTTTACTCCCCACTTCACTAGTCTGCAAAACTAGAGATTCTGAGTTCTATTCTATTGAGAACAGATTTCCCTGTGGACTCGCCAAGTTGTTGACGCCCAAAAGAGCAACTTCAAACCCATACATGCAAATGGATGCAATGCCTAAATACTTATAAGTATATATGATAATAACTAAATAGGCGGGACACCGTTATGTGAATTATAATTAAATATGGATCTTGCAGAATATCTCTAGTTTTCTAAATGTCTCTAAGACAACATGATGATTGGTTGGATGTGTGCATTTGAGTCACATTTTGAGTTGATCGAATGATAGTTGGTTGTGTGATGGCCCTCTTGGTTACTATTATTGCACTTGTGTTTGGCCTCTTATCATGAATTTGGGAATTGCTATGTTGTAGTTGGTTGAATATGGTAAAGGTTTATGTTTCAACTCTTACATACCTTAAATCATGATTATGATGATGGACAATATATATGTTATTATTTTAAAGGGGATTCAAGCTTTGCAAATGTGAGATTAGTTGGACATATGACATTATGCCCTTTGATACATTTTATTGGAATTTTTGAGTAACTCCTTATAGAAATGGGTATGAAAAATTGGTGGCACACCACAAGAGGAATTTTGTTGATTAAATTGAAAATTGATGGCCTATTCTATAGTTTGCTATGCTATTGTTTGGGGCAATGCATCACACACTCGTATTGATTGTTTGGTGGTCATTTATGTTGGAAACCACGTGCAATTACTGCATGTCACTCCAACCATACCCCGAGGCCACCACCTTCCTTAGTTCGTTTGTGTTTGGTATCGAGTTCTGGTTACCCCTTGTTGCGCGACCTTCAGAGGAAATAACAGAGTTTGGTCTCCTTGCTTTTTCCACGACAGGTATGAGTTCTTGTTCTCCATTTATTTCATTCTCTGCTCCAGAATAGAATAAGAGGTTGGCTCTTGGAGTTTACTTGCTGGGTGCCGGCTTTCTAAAGTTAAAATGACGAATATAGGTATGCTCTGTCTGTGCTAGTTGGTTGGTAGATTGTAAATAGATTATGGTTCTTCCCTGTTGATTTTTTGGGTTATGGTTGCACAAATGCTATTTTTTTACTCCAGTCTACAGTCGAATACTATGATTTTAGGACTATTGATTATGTCTTTTGGGAGTTGATGGTGGTGGCTATACTCCTTGTTTCGCTCCTGCTGCAATTTTTGAAATAGGCTTATATCCATAGCATCGCTTTTGGGCGATGAAGGGGTCTGTTTCTTGATGTGTATATACATACCAAGCACTTTTCCAGCCTCTGCTATATATTTCTCCATTTAAATGATTACTCCAATCCGTGGGTATTGGTTGTGACCCTGTGTGGTTTGAGGTTATTACTGTTACAAATGAATTAAAATGTTGCAACAACTGTTGGGTGAATGCGAAACTTGGTTCTTGTTTTATTTCTGGGCTTTTGGATGGTAGCACTGTTGAAATTTCTCCCACAGTTATGAATGTATGCAAAAGCCATTGTTTGGTGGCACTTTGATTTCGACTAGTGTTGTTAAATTCTGGTTGTATAAACCCCATTAACTGTTATACTCTCTCTCTCTCTCGTTGGGCCCGAACCACTGTAGTTCAGTGGTTTTAAGAAAATGATGGGGTTTTGAATTGAGTTCGGTTCTATTTGAATAGTGGGTAAACCTATTACTTGCGTCGATGGTTGTGTGCTACTTATGAAGCTTTTTGTCAAATTTCATTGATGAATCTATGGACTTTCAAATATAGTCTGTCCCAAAATAGGCATTGCAGTGTTTACATTATGTCAAGTTGTTGTTGTCTTAGACTGCTTCCCATCGTGCTTTTAGTTGGTCGAATTGGTGACTGGGATAATTCTGTTCTTAAGTGACATATGGAAGTAAAGGTTGCAATTGAAAGGGAACAAAGTTTGTTTTTTGTGCTATGATGTTAGATATGCATGATGGAATTTGACCTGTATAGTAGCTTGATTCCTATAAAGAATGATTTATCTTAATTATTTTATTAAATCGAGCATAAGAGGCATTTGAAGATTTCAACTTACCTTGTTATGCAACTGTTGGATTATGTATGTGTAAGTAAATTAGTTGTATTGGTTCTTTCCAACCCTACATGTTGGTAGTAGTTATTGTACT
>ML817911.1:34167-57765 GCA_009831015.1 Picea engelmannii
TTCCAAAAGGCCTTATTGAATCCCCAATATCGTTGCGGATATAAATATCAGCCCTCAGCAAGAAACCATGCCGAATTTAATTCAGTTTGGTTACCATGCAGAACATTGGGGTTATATATTTAATCACTAATATTGCATTTTTTTCTTTGGATTTTGTTCCTCCCATGCAAATCGAAAAGTAAAGTAAAGGTAATGCATTCGTTGAAATGGTGTAGTTATGTTTTAAATATTACTTAAGTTAACATATTTTAAAATATTTTATAAAACTATGTTAGAGTTATATATTTTTGTTGATGTAGTTACTTTTCCATTTTTAAAATATTACTCAAGTTAATTCTATGAGCACTCTTTCTGTATATTATTGTTATCATGTAATTTGACGATTTTATATTTTTTTTATTATACAATTTGAAAGTAAGAGTAAATTTTTTCCACATTTTAAAATGACCAAGTAAGTGTTATTTTTATTTTTTATTATATTTTAATATTTATATAGTAGATTTAATAATTAAGAACATTTATTTTTTCTAAAAAGAAAAGTAGAGTATACTTCAACTCTACTAATGGTTTGGATAACCGTCAATTTAATTATGACTAAGCTAATTATGACTAAGCGAGTTTGTGTTTTCTTGGACTATTTTTGTTTCACTATCTATTTATCTGTATGTTTTTGGGCAGTCATCTTGATCACCACCTTTTAGATTGTGGGTACTTCGTGTTTGTCAATGAATCTGACGATTTCGTACCTTTTTCTTGAATCTCTAGCTTATTCTTCAGATGTTTGTGTAACTTCATGTGATATTTGGTCAATTACAAGTTTATTTATTTAAGTGTATTGTGTAATTTACTATTTTTCCGTTGAGGATCACAGATATTTATATTTTTCAATTGAGGATCACAGATGTTTATATTTTGTGCAAAATTATGAGGCTTTGAGATGATATTGGTGTGATTTACATGTTATTTTGCCAATTATTTCCTGGAAAGTTCGTAATCTTTCCCTCCCCAAAATACCCTGTATGAAAGTTGTGTATTTATATTTTGATTGTGGATTGGTCAAGAATTTTGGTAATGTGGGAAAAATTTAGTTACCATTTACAAGGTTTCTGTGAGTGATATTTCCATGTCTGTCATTTGTTTCTATTTGTGTACGTGAGATTTTGTTAACGATGTTTTTGTTCCACTGCCTTGCGAACACTTATATGAAAAATATGTGTTTGGTCCCTTCTAAACAGTTTAATAATGAAGATATTAAAATATTTTATGTTAATTGGTAGGAATTTTCTGTGATTTCACTTCCATTTACTCTGTCAAGAGGTTAGTTAAACTGAATTTCATTAACTGATGATGACAAATCGGTGGTCGTTGGCATTAAATGCAAAAACTGGCTGGTGGTTTTTCGTGTGTCATGTTTTTATGGTTTGGCAGCGTCTCCATGCTCCGTCTTCCATACCTCTTTGGCTGGGATATACTTTTTTTTCAAAGAAGAAGAGCCAGAAAACCAGCCATTCCTTTATTCAACCATTAGCTCCATCTCCCAATTCATATCTATTCAACCATAATACAAAAGTTCTCGACATAAATTTATGGATCAGATATGTGGCATAGGAGTGAAAATCTTTGGAAGCATTGAAGCTAAAAAAATATGAAGGACCAAAATTTAAGAATTTCTCATATTCTCTAACTTAAAGTAGAGAAAGAGTCAAATACGAGGAAGTTTATGCAACCAAAGAGCACCAATGATGAAGTTTCTAGAAAATACTCCTCTTTCAAGGTAATTAATCTTGACGTAATAGGCTATCAAGGGTTTAATTTTTCAATTGTAGATACTTGTCCTATTCTATGTGCTTCTAGTATTAATTTCAAATGCTAAATATATCAAAGTTTTAAAGGATTTTTGGACATTGAGTGGACATTGAGTGGACATTGTTCTATTTTTAAAATTGAAATTGTTTACATACATTTATTTATATGAAGAGCTTTTGATAACAATGTTTCCATAACCATTTCGAAGTTAAATGGTTTTCTCAACAAGATAAAATAAAAAACTTTGATTGTTGATAACATCTTAAATCTCAAAACCTTGCAAACTGAGCAACCATAATAACATTTACTCTTCTCTCATGGCATCATACATTCAACCAAATTTTAATAGATTCTTAAATTTTAATAAAAAATTTTGATTGTTGATAACATCTTAAATCTCAAAACCTTGCAAACTGAACAACCATAATAACATTTACTCCTCTCTCATGGCATCATACATTCAACCAAATTTTAATAGATTCTGTCATTTACTTATTATTAAATTTTTTAATAAAGATCATAATTTTATCATGCTCTAAATTCCATATAGTAATTTAATGCCTCAAATGTTTCATATATATGACATATCTATTGACAATGGGGTGATTCAATGCATAGGTGGATTCAATGTTTGAGCCTTGACAATTTCATTTATTGAAAACACAATTAGTATTCTTTATTTCTTAAATTTAATGCACGGGGATTCATTTACCTATTTCCTATTTGTTGGCAGCGAGGTGATTCAATGATCGAGTGGATTCAATATCGACACCTCAACAATTTGATTTTTATTCGAAATTGCGTATTTTTTTGTTGACAGTTTGCACCTATTAGTTAAAGATGCAATCTGCAATACAATTAGTGTGTAATTCAATTTCTCTTTTGTTCTTTGACAAAGTAGTGAATGCAAAAAGGGAAAATCAAGGGAAAATAAATATAATATACAAGTATAACAAAGTTGTATATTCATTGTATAGTTGTTTCAACATCTATGCATTAATATTGAGGTGGTATAAGTTAGATGGAAAAAATTAACATGTTAGTGGTAATAGAAATTTCCATATAAACCGTGAGATCAATCAACTCACATCAATATAATGTTTTTTTAGGAGAAAGGTGGTTTTCATGAACTTTTCTGAACAACAACTTTTTTTTAATTTTTTTTTAGACAATAACATATTATTTCAAGCAAGAATAGGAAAAAAGAAATATGTGAAATTGATGATTTTTTTCAAGTGATACTTGGTGGCTTGTGCACATCTTTCCATGGCTTGGTGCTAAGTTTCCTGGAGGAGAAAGTTGGCTCTCAAAACTCATTCCTCTAATTATCATGGAACATGTTCCATATTGTTTCATATTTTTTAATTTACGGTATCCTAGAATCTCTATATTTAACCTCTATCTATATAATAACTATAGAATAAGTAAGGTCATTAGACATTTTCTTGAATTAGAGTTTTGGGTGGTTGAGTTCATCCTTATGCAATTCTAATATGTCAACTATTTTCTGAATACCCATGTGAAAGGTCATAAAAAAAGGCACTTGTGAATCATACCAATTTCATTGTTTAGATTTCTTCTAATCAAAAGAAACTACTCATTACCATATTCCATTAATTGAGACAAACCCAAATGAAACTTTTTTGACTACCCATTGTCATATTCCATTGATTGAAAGAAACCCAAATGAAATTTTTAAAATTTAAAATAGGAAACTTGAATCCCACCATATCTTGTTGTTTCTCATTTTCAAACTTGCTCGGTAGGGACTAAGCTTCCATACAACACTTGTTATTATAAAAATAGAAATAAGTCTCTCAATGTTTTTTATTATTAATAATGATACATTTGTTTAAAGTAAGTGGTTATTTCTTTATTTGTTTTTATTTTTTAAATTAAATTATTTTAAATAAATAATTCAGAATTACATATATATATATATTTATTATTTATCTTGGGTTTTGTTATTTCATTTTATTTAAGAAGATAATTTAAAAAATAAAATTATTGATACATTTTTTTTAAATCTAAAACAACATAGAATCTATTATATTCACAAAATTTGTATAGGGAGGTCAAGGACCTGCCAAAAAGTGGAAACCAGTTCCACAACCTAGTCTAGAGTCACATTTACCCATTAACAAATCAAGTAGAAAGTCAAGTGTAGATCCAGTCCAAAAACTAACAGAAATCACCATCTACAGTAAAAACATAAACCACCATACCAATCGAGATAAATTGTCGAGACCCTATACTAGTCACAAAGCAATGTTTTACTTGGTTGAAGGTAAAGGAAATTCAAAAGCCATGAAATCACAAACCCCTTGCTCGGCTTGCGTCGTTGTTTCTACCTAGATCCTCTAGTTGTTGTTTCTCGTCGTAGATATCAATTGGGTAGGTGGTCGAGCTAGGTTTATCGGGAGAGATCCCTTTTTTGGGCTGATGTTAGGGGTCCCTAGTGGCAGGAGAAACCCTGAACCTGGTGTCAAACTGGGATCTTCAGAATAGTTCAAACTTTCCTTCTAGAATGCTTAGAGCATGGAGTATTTATGGCTGCTCATTCCTGGTCTAGTGCATCGCTTGGCCAACCATGGATTTTACTATCCAGTAGGTTTTTACAATGTGAAAATATTTGGTGTCCTCGGTTCTTGAATAAAATGGATCATCCAACCATCCCTTAACTTCCTCCCAGACGTGTATGTCTGCCAATTTCTCCCTCTGCTCCTAGACAGAACCTTCGACCTCCTCTGATCATAATTCAACGAAACAGTTGCTAGCAACCCAAGAGTATCTAGCTACCCGAGTGTTGGTTGGAGGGCCTTTGGAGGTGGAGGATTCGTTGCCGTGCTTCCCACTTCGATGAATTTTTGACCCTCTACTCTACAGGTTCACCATCGAAATCCCCGATTGATTGAAGACCAAGCTACCTGAACCACTTCCATCTCCTACAACCAACACAAATGCCCCACTTCCAAAGTTCATACCCGTAATGAAAACCTCACCAGAAGGCCCTGAAACATATCAATAAATATTTCTCGCTGACTACAAAGACATGCAAACATGAATTTTTTTTTCTATTGTGTTATGAGAAATCCTCATCCTCCAAACTATGCAATCTCCCTAATTAATCATGACATAACAACTTGTACTAGCTTCCCCTTATAAAAAAATTGAAACCTAGTACAACTGCCATCTTCTTCATGATGCTTCAACACTAACGAACAACATGAGAAATACATACCAGTTCCCTGCCACTCCACCTCCTTTGCATGTCGAATTCTCATACTTTGCAAGGCGTTCTCAACTTCGCCTATCTTGTCCATAACCTTATCTTATTGTCTCCTGTATGGGCTGGCTTCTGTCCTCGTCATGTGGTCGTTGCATACTATTTATCACACTAGTCCACATCCTCTCCACGTGGGCACGAGTTGTCTCGTCGGTGTCCACTCCATCCAAGAGAAATTACTGATACATTATTGAAGTGTAAAAATATAAATAATTCAACACACTTTTCAAAGTTAATTTATTTTAAAATAGATAATTTAGTGGTTTAGTGTTCTTATACCAATTGTCTTTGTTACATGTCTTATTAAATGTTCTTATTGGGTTAGGAAATATGGGTATACATTGGTGTTGAAAATTTGGGGACTTCCTTAAAAAATTTAATAGGCCTTGTGAAGTAAACTCTGCTCTCAACTCACCCTAATCTTGTCCTATTGCACTTAATTGATCACTATTAGTTGTTGGTTGATAAATGTTTGAGTGTTCAATTGGATCACTTTCATTTAATCATGTTGATTTCATGTCAACTTACATCATAGACTAGTATTTCTTTCATACTTTGCTTCTTTCTCTTTCCATACATTATGTTTTTTTATTGATTTGATTGAACGTTCTAACTTGTTGAAATTTTTTATGCATCTTTGTATTGATATTTATGATAAAGAATTACCGCTTATTGTAAAACCAATGTGAATACAAGAAAGCGGTCATGATGAGTATAAAAGCAAGTGGATTAACGCATGATTACCAACCAACCTGCATTCATATTGTGAGTTGTGAAGAAGACATGTACATAAGTAAAAAGAGGATGTATCTCAATGGTGTCAAATTGTGCTTGCCAACGTAATGAAACATTCTAGTGATCAACACATTTATGCACCCAAATTAATGGATGCCAAGTTCCAATGAGGGTGTGTAAAGGTTTTTAACACACGTGATGCAAGGAGGCATATTGAGAAAAGAAGGGCAATGCCAATGAAATTTTAAGCCAACCTTGTTGATGTCTTATTGCATTTAACACCATTAAGACCTCATGCAAGGTTGTATCATATGATTGAGTGATTTGGAGCATGGGGCCTTAAGGGGCTAGCATGGCAATATGGGTATATGAAAGGATGAACGATGGTTTTACTATTTAATCATGTCTTTTTTCCTTGTCTAAGGTTTTAAAAGTCATTTCTCATCATTGATAGGAATATGAGGCGTTTTGAGATGAATTGGGAAATTTTTCATTGTTTACATCCATAAGTATATTTGGCACCCAAGGACCGTCTTTGTTGATTAAAATTAGTGTCACACATGATAATACATACAACTTTAGTAATCAAATCTGAATACCATATAACAATGTTGACATATGTTAAGAGAAATGTTGTTTTTTGGCGAAGCACCATTTTGAATGAAACCTGAACTTTTTTCTTATGAAGGTCTTTTGCACGTGATTTAGTTGTCCAACCGAAATGGGTTTTGAAATTTTTGAAGAGGGTATATGTACATTTTTTGGGACTATAAATTCAACATAACATAATTGACGAAATCAAATATACTAAGGCTAACAGGTATGAAAACATACATTAAATTTTTTTCTTGTCAATGAGGCACAAGTTCTCGTTGAACTTACGGATTATGCAAGATATGAAGTCGTTGACAAAATGGGGTGTCCAAAAACTTGGTGGGAATATATACGTGTCCTCTATGATATACAATTGAGATTTTGATAATGTGAGATCGCATGAGAGAGTTATATCTTGATTACATCGAAAAAGTCAGGGGCTTTTTCCCAAGCATGTTTTAATTAAAATTTAATTATTTTATATGCTAGTTTCAGTTTCAAAATGGTTTTTAACTCTTAAAAGGTTAAAATAGTGTTGTGATGTGGGGAAAGTGTCAATTAACAAGTTTTGGATCTTCATTTGAAGTACTAAAATCATAAGACTATCAGATACCAAATAATTCTCGTGTCTATTGATAACCCAAGGCTATGAATTGAAAAATCATTCCCTTTTTTGTGATATATTAACTATGCAAAAGCATGATTTGTTGTAAGAGATGATTAAATTCAATTACAATGGTTTTTTCGTGCCTGACTATATTGTTCCTTCATAAAGACAAAATTACTAACTCGGAGAACTTGTTGGTTGCTCAAGTTGGTGGTTTACTTGGTGAAGACTAAATCTCTAATTAGAGAGGCCAACATTTCTCTGAAGTTAGCAATCGAGGTTTAGCATGTGAGATGAGAAAAATTACCTATTATTTTGGGCAGAGAGAAATTAATTTTTCTTTGATATATTTATAAGTAAAGAACAAAACTATCCTCCCCAGCCTCACTCATTGGGTTGAAAGGAGAAAACGTTTTTGAACTAGTTAGTGTTCATGTTCAAAGGATTGAATTCATGTTTGGGGTTGATGCAACATTTCCAAAAGGCATTTTTTTAAACCAGAATAAAAACATTTTATTGATATGGGGCTATAGCAAAGCTAACAACAAGTACATCGACCGTCTAAAAGATTCCAAAATTCAAAATTAGGTAGAGTTAACAGAAACCCATTCTAGGCATTCTTGCTAGTTTCTTGCTTCACAAAAAATTCCAAGAGCATGATAACTTTGAAATACATAAATTAACCAGGGACCTGGTTGTTGTTTTCTTCTTCTTGTCCCACATCCTAGGAAATGGAGTCTTGATGTCTCACGTCCATTAAATCTTTAGGCTGATGGACTATGTCATATTCCTTGAAGTATGCTTGAATTGAGTTGGCATAGACCTAATTGTTTGAGGTTGTTGACATGCTTTCTTTCCAAAGATTCAGGGTCAAATTTCTGACCATGTTACACTCACCTTCCTATATCGATCCTTTGTGTTTATTAAATCAATATATTCATAATGTTGGGATGTTGCATGATACAATGGTACTCCAACTTGTTGATCTTAGAGGTGACTAACAAAAGAGTCTTCTTAATAAAAAAGATTCCATCTTCATGCATTTTCAAAATTATTTTGAGTTCATTGGTATCCCTATTATCCATGTTGTGTCAAGTCACTATCCAACAAATATGTCTCTGACAAGGAGAATCTTTTGAATCTGGCTTCTCAAGAGAAACTATTTTGAGACCTCTCGACTAGGAAATAACTTAAAACATAAGGACTACAAGCTGATATACTTAACATAAAATTTCACAGAGAGTTTCAAAAATTCCAAAAATCCATAATGGATTTTTTGGAATTTATGAAACTCTCCGTGAAATTTTATGTTAAGTATATCAGCTTGTAGTCCTTATGCTTTAAGTTATTTCCTAGTCGAGAGGTCTCAAAACAGTTTCTCTTGAGAAGCCAGATTCAAAAGATTCTCCTTGTCAGAGACATATTTGTTGAATAGTGACTTGACACAATATATATATATATATATATATATATATATATATATATATATATATATATATATAAACGTTTAGCAAGCAACCATTCATTCAATTTTGTTGAGTTACTATATTTAATGAAGTTTATTCCACTTCTATATTTGGGTTTTGCTCCTCCATGCAATCCAAAATAAGAAATGGTCGTTTGTATTTTTTTTAATAATCATTTATATATTCTTTGAAATGTTGTAGTTACTTTTTCAATTTTCAATACTTTAAATAATATTTAAATTAAATTATTTAAACTATAAAAAATGAAAGTTATTGTTGTTAAATTTTTCTTATTTACAGAGCACTAGTGTTATTAGTGTTCTTTTAATTCATTACCATTAACATATATATCATGTACTGATAAGTAGAAACATAAACAAGAGACATAAAATAGCACAAGTTTATCCTGGGAAAACCCCAAATGGGGGACAAACCCAACAACCTTTTTTAGATAGATTCTGTTCACAAAGAAAGTCCAATTAGATAAACCCTAGCACAAGTGCTAGATTGACCATAAATACCATCCCAATTGCAGAACCAACACCATACAAAGGTAGCACACCTCATAAAGGAGTAGCGCACAAGAGAGAGATACCAAAATACTGAACAAGAATAAACCGTGCAGTTGCAACTACTGCATCACCTCCTCCAAACTCACGCCTTGCTTTTGTGTAGATGTGAGAGTGTGAGTGAGTGAAAAAATGAGCTAAGTCACCTCCTTATTTATAGTCTTTTTGTCCTTTTAGTTGGGTCGAATTATCTTATGGGAAGGTGTCTTTTCATTATACTTTATTCTTCTGGGCTGACTTCTCTTCTAGGGTATTTCAACATCTTTCCAATGAATGTGTTGCTTCCAAAATCTTCTTCGCATCTAAGAAAGGTCATCTAGAAGGGAAATATCCTCCCGCATTTACCAAAACATCAACACCCCCTCTTAGATAGGGATGCATATTTCATGATGTTTTCATCTAGTAGTCCAATGACTACTCTGCAATTTGCTAGCAAGCACACGACTGCTACAAATTCCTTTCAGTAGCTCGAAACATCAGGCACAGTCTCTGTGATCAAGTAGTAGCACACATAGCTACATCAAGTGATCTGGGAATCTCTATGAAAATTAGCTAGTAGAACACAACTACTATAATGTCATCCAATAGATCACAACTTCTGCCAAGTAGTACACAACTATTGTCTAGTGACACACAATCACTGCTAGTGGAACACATCCACTGTAGTAGCACACAACTACTGTTCGGAGTCACACATCCTCCGCCAGTGGAACACATCCATTGAAGTAGCACACAACTACTGTCCGAAGTCACACAACCTCTGCTAGTGGAACACATCCACCGTAGTAGCACACAACTATTGTCCAGAGACACATAGTCTCCGCCAGTGGCATACAACCATCGAAGTAGAACACAAATACTATTCATAGTCACATAACCTCTGCTAGTGGAACACATCCACCATAGTAGCACACAACTATTGTCCAGAGAAACATAGTCTCCGCCAGTGGTACACAACCACCAAAGTAGAACATAACTACTTTCCAGAGTCACATAGTCTCTGCCAGTGGTACACAACCATTGAAGTAGCACACAAATACTTTCTGGAGTCACATAGGCTCCGCCAGTGGTACACAACCACCAAAGTAGCACACAAATACTGTCCAGAGTCACACAACCTCCGTCATAGTATTATTACTATGTGTGTGATGTTTCTTCTCTCAACATGTCCGACAATGCATTACCCCCTCAACCACCTCACGTGACTGATCTAGGGAACCCTTGGCCAAAGGGGTTAGTCGGTATGAGAAGAAACATCACACCTCCCTCTCAATGAGGGTGGACATTCGAAAACACTCCAATCTTGTCTCTGAAGTACTCATACTTCACTCTTGACAAGGGTTTGGTGAGAATCTCCGCTATCTGCTTGTTCGTGGATATGTATTGGAGCTCCACAACTCTTCTCTCCACCATGTTCCAGATGTAATAATATTTTATCTCTATATGCTTAGAACTGTCATGGAATAAAAGGTTATCGATAATATTCATGCAAATTTTATTGTCACAATGTATCAAAATTGGCTCCAATTCTAGATCAATTATCCCAACTAGCAACTTACATAGCCACGTTTCTTCAGATATTTCCACACTTACTGTGATATACTATGCTTCTGATGTATTGAGTGCGATTGATGTCTGCTTCCTTCTCAACCATGAGATCATTCTTGATCCCATACTGAAACAACATCTGAAAGTACTCTTTTGATCCACTCCACTCCCTACCCAGTCAGAATCTGTATCTCCCTGTAGCTTCACATCTCCACCTAAGACATATCTCAATCCATATCCAACCGTACTATGAAGGTACCTCAACATATGCTTTTCTTCCATCCAATGTACCTGTCTAGGTTCAACCATGTGTTGATTCAAGGTATTCACTGCAAAGCATATGGTTGGCCTTGTGTTAACCAGGTACATCAAGGATCCAATCAATTGTATGTGCATCATGGATCCACCAAATCTGAATATTTGTCACTCAATATATTTAGATTTATCATCATGGGTGTGGTCATGGAATTGTATTCCATCATCTTGAATCTCTGTAGAATCTCAATAGTATATTTTCCTTGGCTAAGGAAAATCTCATTTGATCTATGCCACACTTCCAATCCCAAGAGGTAATGCATCATACCTAGATCCTTCATATTGAACTTTGAAGTGAGATCCCTCTTGCACCCAACTATGAGATTCTCATCTCCTATCAGAAACATGTCATCCACATGTAGGATCAATGATAAACCATCCCCAAACTCATCAAATAATTGTATGATCTAGTATGTCATGTCCTAGGTGCCTGCATAAGCTTGTACAAATATTCCTTTAATTTGCAGACATGAGAATCCTTCTCAAGTATCTTTGTGGTTCCTTTATGTACACTTCTTCTGGCTATTGGAGAAAGTGTCTCATCATAATCTTCTCCCTCTTACTGGGAGAATCTTCTAGCCACAAATCATGCTTCACGCTTTTGTCTGCAACATGCTTGATCTTGTAGATCAATTTGGAAGTCACTACTAACTTCCCTTCTGGTCTGGGAACCACCTCCCACACATCATTATTCATGATGGACTGATACTCCTCCATCATGGCATCCTTCCATTCCTTCTCAACAACTTCTTCAAATATGGAAGGATATGAATCAATGATGTTTCTCATCAGTGCCACATCACTAGAAAACATGTGTGGTTTCTGGAACTGAGGCGATTATATATCCCAATCTTTATGACTAGATGTCACTGTAGCAAGATCTACCGGGACAAGGGAATCCTTCCAAGAGATTTCACATCTCCTAGAAGCCTCTGAAGCTACAATCTATCATCCTCAAGTTTCGGAAGATGTCTCTCTCTTCCTTTGAATCAACACACTCTCTCTAAGATCATGCTTTCTCTGAGTCTAAATGCTCCCTATGAAGCTTGACTCCCTCCGAGTCTATACGATCTTTGGAGCCACCTACTTCGGCTGCATCTGTTGACTTCTTCTGAAGTTTGATATCCTATGGATTGTACTGGGAGGTTTATCCTCCCTACTGGATTCTAAGGGTTGAATCCTTATGAAATCTAGCTCCTTCTGAGATGGTACTTGGTGGGGCAGCTTGCCTCACCACTTGTGGAGTCATCTACTTCTCTTCATAGTATGGCTTATTAATTCCATGTTTTTGTATGAGAACATGGTTGTTTTACTGCAATATTTCTAGGTAGGCCCTTCTAGCACTACCGACTCTTCCTGATGATCCAAAGAGTGGTAAAATTAACTGTATGGTCATATTTGGAGCCTTTTTCTCCTCACAGTCAATCTCCATAAGAGATACTCTTCTTTGTCTTCTACTTCACATGGGTGTGTATGTTTGTGTACACAGTTCTATGTCTCGGCTATAGATTGTCTAAATAGTTGCCTCCTGCAACTGTCATCATAGATCCTTCTCAGAGCTATCACCTGTGACCTGATCAGAACAAGAGACAAGTACACCATTTCCATGGTAACCTCCATGGAATGGTTAGTAACCAAGAACATCTCCTAGAGGAGATCAATTTCATCTTGTAGACAAGTATATCATTAACAATGAGCATTTTCTTAATGATAATCGTACTGATAATATTCAAGTGTACCTAAACATTTGATAGTAATAGAAAATAATAAAGCTGTAAAGACTGTTATCCTAGGTACAATACTTTCTTAAGCAACAACAATATAAAATATCAAACCTGATATGCAAACCTGGAGTCTGGTGTTGTTGTCCTGCTTGAGTTTCCTTTTATCGTTCATATGAAAACACCATTATCTAAAAGATAAATTCTTCATCCTTTGATGCCTTTGAGTGCTCTTCGGCTCTTGCATCATGTGCATGGTGTTTCTTCTTCTTTTCCTTCTCATGTTTGTGAGGACATTGTGCGGCGTAATGTCCCATCTTCCTGCAATTGAAGCATTGAACTTTTGACACATCCCTCTTACGACGTGGCTTCTTAGACCTCCTTGGATTGTCTTCTTCTCTTTCCTTTCTCTTCTTCACTTGTGCTACAAGTGATTAGTTTTCCTCATCATATACCTTTTGTTTCTTTGACATCAATCTAAATTCCCATTGAGAGAAATCTTCCCATAACTTGTCAAAATTGGGTAACTTCCTTCTTGCACAATTACTTGGAAAAATGGGTCCCAAGAGGGAGGGAAAACATTTAGCGTAGTGGTTAATAGTTAAACATATTCTACTGGATCTCCAATGGCTACTAATTGGTCTTTGATCTGTGTGATCCTTGTAAATAAGTTGGTTATAGTCTCTAACTTGTTCATAGTCACATTTTTGAGTTGATGTCATAGGGTAAGCTTCTGACTGGTGTTCTTGATTTCATAGAGTCCGGTTAGGGAAACAATAATCTCTTTTGCAGTCTTTAGTTCTGATACATTGGGTATCAGGTGATCCTTGATTGAGTCTGTCAAGATCCTCTTGGCCTTGACCTCATTCTTCTTGAACTTTTCCTTTGCTTCTTCCTCTTCGAGTTCTTGAAGCATATTCTTGACGTGATCAAATAATTCATTATATTATAGAATGAGTTATATTCTATGCTTCCAGTATTTGAATTTATCTGCTCCATCCAATCCATCCTCAACTCTCATATTGGTTGACATTTTCGATGGTGAAAATCCTAACATTGAAAAACCTCAATTTTTCAAACTTCACCACACTGCACGCTAAGGGTTTCAGGGGGTGCACTAGGTTAGGGCGCACTTCTCTATGAAGGAATTATTCCCAACGTCCTTGGGATAATGCTCAACGATCTTGAAAAAGCATTTCAACTGCAAGGTGTTGTTGTAGTTATCTTTCTTCTAGTGGTCAAACTATTCTGAAGGTAACCAACTCTGATACCATGTTATATTTTCCTTATTTACAGAGAATTAGTGTTACTAGTGTTATTTTAATTCACTACCATTAACATATATATCATGTATTGAGCAGTAGCAACATAAACAAGAGACACAAAAGAAAACAAGAGATTTATCCTGGGAAAACCCCAAATGGGGGAAAAACCCAACAAACTTTCTTAGATAGATTTTGTTCACAAAGTAAGTCCAATCAGATAAACCCTAGAAAAAGTGCTAGCTTAACCAGAAATACCACCCCAGATGCAACAACAACACCATACAAAGGTAGTGCACCTCCTCAAGGAGTAGCGTACAAGAGAGAGATACCAAAAGACTAAGCAAGAATAAACTATGCAACTATAGCTACTGTGTCACCTCTTCCAAACTTGCGCCTTGCTTCTGTGTAGCTGCGAGAGTGTGAGTGAGTGAAAAAATGAGCTAATGCACCTCTTTATTTATAGTCTTCTTTTCCTTATAGATGGGTCGACTTTTTTTCCGAGAAGGTGTCTTTTCATTATACTTTATTCTTCTGGTTCGACTTCTCTTCTAGGGTATTTCAACATCTGTCCAAATGATCTCTTGCTTATGGAATCTTCTCCGTATATAAGAAAGGTCATCTAGGAGGGAAAAATACTCCCGCAGCTACCAAAAAATCAACAATTTTCATGTCCCCATTTTTGGGTTCCCCTGTTTTGTAGTAGAAGGGACTTTCGTGGCTTATTAGTGGAGAAAAAGGAGTAAAAAAGAAGGCCATTTAATGGCACTTAGTTAAGAGATATTATATTATTACAGTGACATGACGGAAAGTAAAGTAAGTCTAGATTAATAAGTTACTTGATTATTATTAAAGTGACTTTTGATCCTAAAGTGACATTTGAAGGGAAAATAAGGGATATATTTGATTTAGTCAAAAAGGAGAAAGTTCTAGAAGATTGATTTAGTTAAAAAAGGGGAAAATTCTAGAAGGTATGGAGGAAGGATATAGAAGGGGTGGACAAGTATAAAAGAAGGGTAACCCCTCCCTTATCATTATTATGATTTGATATCTTATTGAGTGCTCTTGTAGCCCGCGTTTTCATTGGGTTTTTGGGAAAAACCCGTCCACTACTGGTTTGGTTTCAGTGGTGAAATATCCACCCTATCTAGACAACAGGGGAATCCATCTAGGATTTCCATTGGATCTAGATAAGAAGGAGGAGGATTCATACAAGGTCTTCATTGGAGCTTCAATTATGAGTTTGGCCTACTGTTGGATGGATACTGAAGTGCGCAGGAGGTTTACAGAGTTTTATGGACAAGACCGATATCATACATCCACATATATCAGGAGGGTTTCAACGAGCTAGGTCGAAGACACCCAGAAGGGTTGAGCTAGGGTTTTCTTGTGAGGCCCCTCTAGATGGCTCACAAATGTCTCGCGAGGACCTCTATAGATAGGGGTTGCAAACGTTTGTTGGATTGGGTGTGCGAGGGGCTGAGGAGATGATTGTAAGGTTTCTTGCAAAAGGATATTACTGGATCATAGCAATGTCAGGCTCAGTGAGTATTGGGACAATAGATTGAAGTAATTCCATATTGTTCCTGTATTGTTTCTATAGTAGATTGTGTAGCCTCCTGTAAGCCAATAGATTTGTGTTATGCAACTGTTATTGCAACCATTGATGTCATTGTACTAGTTTTGTGAGTTTCCATCCATAATAAGATGCCATGTTATCTGATCTATTTTATTTGTAATGGATTTATGTTATATGTTTGACAATAATCCTCATTGAACAATATATTTGTAAGAAGTTAACAACACATTCACATAAGAAGAAATAACAAATTTGGGGCATAAAATATAATTCCCCCTCCTATCCTGGTTGGGGACATTACAGTGGTATCAGAGTTGGTGATCTTGTCATCCTGTGTGGATAAGTAAATATGAAGACCAATAAGGAATCCATAGCAAAATATCGAAAGTAACTAACATCATTTTTAAAGTACCCAATATCGTGGTCGTTATATGCAGAGTACACACCCTACTGCGACGAGTATGATAAGTTCAGTGAAGAGATCCAAGATACTCTATCATTAGAGGATTATATCGACATCAAGAGTAGGAATGAACTTATATATCAGACCAAGACCTCTTTGAAAGAAACATGGCAGGAATCAAAAGGAGATAAGCTTGAAGAAAATGTGGAGGAGCATGCATCTAACCATGAGGAGAATGTGTGCATAGAGGAAGACCAAATAGTAGCCTATGAGACATCATAAGAATTAACCAACGAGATCGGTGACACAAACGTGTTGTATGGGTATACCTATGATGAATCAAAAAAATATGAGGATGCAACACCTAATGATAACCATATGTTCCAATCAACCAATGTTGGTGATCCAACATCTTACACTATGCATTATACTTATGATGAAGGTATTTCAAGCAGGATAGCACCTATGCATGATGAGGATTTAACACCATATCTCATTTATGATGTCAATGATGAGGAGGATGTGATTTCACCTTGACAGGGTTTGGACCACTTATTGGTCAAGGAGGAGTAAATTGTATAGGTGTTGACAAGGGAAGATGGTACTCATAAATTTATTGAAGATATTATGTGGAAAGTTCAAATGGAGGAGAGACAAAAAGGAGTTGCATATGGGATCACTAGTGCTCAATTACACATCATCAAAGAAGAACTAGAAAAGATGAAATCTGATTACTTGCAGTTGTTTATGGATAGGGACCTTCGTCTTAAGTTTGTTGAAGACAAGGAGAGGGAGATTGAGGAGATTTGTTAACAACTTAGTCTGGCACACTCCTCATTTTTGACATCAACAAAGACTGCATCATCTTTGGTGGCATTGACACATGAGATAATGAGTGGAACTCATGATATAAGGGAGGGTCCTCTTGTGGCGAATCCACATGAGGAGTATTCGAGGTTGGAAGAGAGTTTAGACACATAGGGTTTTGATCATGTGCATTGCAAGGATCATGAGCCATTTATTTTGGCTCAAGGATTAGCTACAAAGATGGTAGTTGAGCAAATTATTTGTGGACCAACCAAAAGGAAGTATATGCACCAGATGATTGGGGAACTGAGTATAGGACATATGTGGATACATCACTCTAGAATCTAGGTTCAATTGATATTAATAGAGTGATTGATACAATGGAACATATAGGATACATGATGGCTTGTCATGTCCCCATTTTTGGGTTCCCATGTTTTTTAGTAGAAGGGACTTTCATGGCTTGTCAGTGGAGAAAAAGGAGTAAAAAATGGGGTCATTTAATGTCACTTAGTTAGAATATATTATACTAGCACAGCCGCAAAGTGGCTGGTTTTGCAGCTGGTGAACGCCAAAAGTTATTTGGACGGACAGGTGAATTGAAACACACAGATAACTGAAACACACATAGAGCTGAGGAAATCCAAAAGTTAATCTTAAATGTGGTAATTCCAAAGGTTAATTAGTTAAACGTGGCAATCATATGGTGGTACAGTAATTTATTAATATGATTAGGTAAATATTAAACAGTAAATAGGTTAACTGATGCATTCAAAAATACAAGGAAGTTATGAAAGAGTAAATCACATTCATTGATTTGGGAGGACGACTAAGAATATTCCAACATTTTCAATTCTTAGCCATGAGATTAGAATTTTAAATTAAAAGGTGATTAATTATGCCCATCTCCAATAGGTATACGCCTTTCGACGTAATTATTAAAGTGACATTATGGAAAGTAAAGAAAATTTATATTAATAAGTTACTTAATTATTATTAAAGTGAATTTCAGTCCTAAAGTGAGAATTGGAGGGAAAATAAGGGTTATATTTGATTTAGTCAAAAAAGGGAAAGTTCTGGAAGATTGAGTAAGTCAAAAAAGGGGAAAATTATAGAAGATATGGAGGAAGGATCTATAAGGGGTGGAAAAGTATAAAATAAGGGTAACCCCTCCTCATTTTTACCATTTGATATCTTATTGAGTGCTCTTTTAGCCCGTGTTTTTGTTGGGGTTCCGGGAAAAACCCTTCCACTACTGGTTTGGTTTCGGTGGTGCAATATCCACCCTAGCTAGACAAGAGGGGAATCCATCCAGTATTACCATTGGAGCTAGACAAGAAGGAGGAGGATCCATACGAGGTCTTCATTAGAGATTCACTTGGAGTTTGGCCTACTGTTGGAGGGATACCAAAGTGCGCAGAAGGTTTACAAAGTTTTCTAGATAGGACTGAGCTAAGTCATCTGTGGATCTCAGGATGGTTTTAGAGAACTAGGTCGAAGACACCCCCATGAGTGAAGCTAGGGTTGTCCCTCGAGGCCCCACTAGATGCCTTGTAGTTGTCTCGCGAGGACCTCTGCAGATAAGGGTTGAAGAATTTTTCTAGATAGGGTTTGTGAGGGGTTGAGGACATGATTGGAAGGCCACTTGCATAAGGATATTACTGGATCATAGCAATGTTAGGTTCAGTGATTCTTGGGACAATAGATTTTCATCATTCCATATTTTTCCCGTGTTTTTTATGTAGTAGATTGTGTAGCTACCTGATAACCAATAGATTTATTTTTTGCAGTTGTTATTACAACCATTGATATCATTGTATTGGTTTTGTGAGTTTCCATCCATAATAAGATGCTATGTTATCTGCTCTATTTTCTGTGTAATAGATGTATGTTATATGTTTGACAATATTCCTCATTGAAAAAGCTATTTGTAAGAAGTTAAAAACACATTCACATAAGAAGAAATAACAAATTTGGGGCATAAAATATAATTACCCCTCCTAGCCTGGTTGGGGACATTATGATTATATATATTTTTCATTTTTGTTTCTGAATTTTATTGTGTTCAATATATTTTAAAAACAATAGTATTATCTTTCGATTTTATAATTAATCATATATTTGTCTTTTTAATTATTTTTTAGTTTTTCATTTAAAAAAAAAAATTAAATTAAATTATTTTAAAACTATATCTCTTTGTTGAGTCGATGCGATGAATATATCTCTACGGTGGTAAATATTATCTTTGTGGTGCTACTACGTGAATATTTATCTCTGAGTCTATGGTGAATTTGGTTTGCGATAAATATGATCTATGGTAACTCTGTTTGTGACTATTCAAACCCTTCCATGAATCAGGTGCACATGTTTCTTATTTATTTATTTTTATTTTCAATTCACCGTTGATACCTAAATATAATAGAGGAAGTCCTAACAAAGTAACCCTATATATTTTGCATGAATCTATAAATTCAAGAGAAAAACATTTGTATGAACTTATAGAATCAATAGAAAAATGTAGAGAAGAGAGAGAAGAAAAAATTCAAAGTGAATTAGTAGCAATGATTTGAAGTGAGTTAGTGTTGATGTTTGAAAAACAACTGGAAGACCTTATTCCATATATAATAATAATAATAATAATAATAATAATAAATATGTAGTTATTTATTATCCAAGGGACGCATCCTTTCATGGATGGTCACCATATTTTATATATATATGGAACACTCATCATTGTAATAATATATTCAGATACAATATCATCTCTTATGAAAAATCAACATGGTATCAGAGAGGGATCAAGCTTAAGTCCCTCACAGGAGGGCCCGGGAAAACAAGAGATATAGCTTGGTGTGGTCCCTCTTCAGAGGGAGTGACAAGGTACAAATGCATTGCGGGGTAGTGGATGTCCTGGGGACATGTTGCAACTATTTGAGAGCTACCTATTGGCCTTGGATGCATTGACTGTGAAGTCACATGGGTGCACATGATGAGGTACAAATGCATTGCGGGGTAGTGGATGTCCTGGGGACATGTTGTAGCTATTTGAGAGCTACCCACAAGCCCTGGATGCATTTGCTATGAAGTCATAGGGGTGCACATGATGAGGTACACATGTCTTGTGAGGTAGTGGATGTCATGGTGACATGTTGAAGCTATTTGTGAGCTACACATAGGCCTTGGATGCATTGGATGTGAAGTCATGTTGTATTATGGATATCCGATGAGCACGTGTGACAACAAAGAATACCTCTCTAGTTAAGAGGGAGTGTTTAAATTTTGTATACTTCGAAGAAAATATTATATATAATAATAATAATAATAATAATAATAATAACTATGTAGTTTTTTATTATCCAAGGGACACATCCTTTCATGGATGGTCACCGTATGTTCTATATATATGGAACACTCATCATTGTAATAATATATTCACATACAATATCATCTCTTATGAAAAATCAACAGTTAGTAGGAATGCTTGATAATAAATTTATATCCTTCGAAGATAATATTCAAAGACAGATGGAAAATAAAATATTAGGGTTTGACACTCAACTACAGAGAATGGAGTATAGATTACAAGAAATAGAAGAAAAAAACCACGAACAAAAACAATCAATGAAGGGAGAAGAGGTGGATGAAAATAACAATCTTAGGGAAAAGATTAAAGAGCTAGACGATAATCTAATTACGATTTTGGTCCTAAATATCATGGAACACAAATTGGATATTAAACCTATCAAAGAGGAAATGAATAATCTCAGAGAGTTAGATCATGAGCGTAACAAAAGAGCCTTGAACCTCATAATTTTTGGTATAAAAGAACATAAATATGAGGACTCATTAGCAATAGTCAAGGAGGAATTAAAAAATAAATCACAAATTGAAACAATTGGCCTTATAGAAGTAAGAATGTTGGGAAAAATAATTGAACATAATGATAGGTTGATTTGAGTTATGGTAAGCTCTAACACCCATAAATATGACATATTAAAACTCTGAGCTTAAAAGGGTCTAGAATATTTATAAACGAAGACCTCATTCCAGAAGCTAAATTAAAGAAGGAGGTTCAAAAGGTAAAGGAACCCATAAAGGAAGGAAAATGAGCAATAATTAGGAGCCAAAAATCTATTATTAGGGATAGAGACCAAAATGATAAAAATAAATAGAAAGTTGAGACACTTTGGATCCTTTCTTCGAACTGTCAGAGATTTCCTTAGAACAAAGGGCCTATATTAAGTTGGATCCCAAGTGAAATTGATATTATATTTCTTGTTGAAACTTGGGAGCATAAGGAATCTAAGGTCCCTAACATAGACACATTTATATTGTGGTCAACATGGAACACGAAATCCTCTCATAGAGGGGTTGGAAGCATATCTTGTTACACAAGAACAAACATTTACCCTCACATTCATATTCATAAAAAATACCCTCTCAATTAGTTCATTTGGGTGCATATTTCATAATCTTTCAATGCTAAGAAGATATATATAGCATTTGTTATTTTGCACCTATTAATTCTACCTTTTGTACAAAAAAATGTAGATAAAATTGTCCCTATAAAAGCTTAGAACAAGATATTTACAGTCTGAGAAATGAAGGTAGTATCCTCATTCTAGGAGAATTCAATGCTAGAACTGCAATTAATCAAGCTATTATCTTAAGAAATGATTCTAACCCTAATCCTCTGTGGCTAGACAAAGACCATGTTTTATCTAATAGATATAAAATAAATTCGGAAGACTTGACCAAGAATTTATACGGTACTGAGCTAATCAAGCTTTTCATTTTTCGATATCTCATCATTTGCAATTGTCTAATGACGTGACCAAACTCTAACCAGATGACTTGTATCCATGGGTTGGGTAGTAGTGTTGTGGACTATGTGATATCATATATCCCTATTTACAACCAAATAGTAAATTTTGACATTTTAAACAACCATGAACTTGACTATGATCATATACCTTTAACCCTAACTTTAAAATTTATCATGCACAAAACCCCCTTGAAGATAACTTTGGTAACCAAAGTCATCTTCTTTTTGACAAAAATAAAGCCGATATCTTTTTAAAGGAATTAAACACCAAATTAAATATTTTATCATATAAAAACAATATTGAAGACATCTATCATAATTTTACAACAATCCTCTCTACCTCAATAAAAATATATCTATAGAAGTGTTGTGCAAAAAGAAGAATATAATTCCCAACCCTTAGTATGATAACGCATGTAAACTTGCTATAAAATCCATTAGGGATGCCTATAACAAGTATTTGACATATGATAAGATTAATATATACAAATCCCTAATTAAAAGAAAAAAAAAGGCACTATATAAATAGAAAGCAAGAGATTATTTTGCACCTTTCCAATCTAGATCCAAAGAAATTTTGGAGGCAAATTCTGATTCGTAAAAATAAAGAAAATGCTATGATTTCCCTAACAAATTGAAATTCATACCTTAAAAATATTTACGAATCATGTAATTCCCTAAACAAAATCCAAAAAGTTTCTATAGAATATGATGTTTTTCTATAGAAGACACAAATTTTGGGGTTAAGCGACTTGCAAACATGAAAACTAAAAACATTGAGGGATACCAATATGGAATATTAAAAACTAGAGGGCCTATTTTGATCCCTCACACACACATTCTCTTCAATTTAGCATTCAAGTAGGGCTTCCCTAAACCTTGTACTCAAATCCTCATTGTACCTATTTTTAAATGCAGGGATAAAAGCAATCCCTCTAATTATAGGACCGTTATGATTAGCCCCATTTTATCCAAGCTACATGGAACATTTTGGAAAAGAAGATAAGTATGTGGCTAGAAATCCATGGAAAAATCGATAAATGTTAGGCCAATTTTAGAGGTTATAATTCAACCATGGACCACCTTAGCATGCTTAGAATCATTGCAAATGAGTGTCACAATAATAAAACCAATCTCCTTTGTTGTTTCATTAAATTTAGGAAATATTTTGACATTGTGCCTAGGACCAACCTTTGGAATAGGATAGAAGAGATAAAAGTTCTCTCTAGGATGAGAGTTGTTGCGATAAGTTTGTATGATAACACTATTGACAAGTTTAGGAGCACTGAGGGTTGGTCATAAGAAATCTACTGAAATATAGAAGTCAAGTAAGGTTGTACCTTATCCCCTACCCTTTTTGGAATTTACATTGATAAGTCAGAAGATTGTTTGGGAGTTGTAGGTTGTGTTGGACCAACTCTTTCTATTATAGTAATCATCCTTCTTCTCTATGCTGATGATATTGTTCTTATGGAAAGGAATCCTTATGACCTTAGTACGCAACGTATAATCCTCTAGGAATTATGATCTAGTACATATATCACTGTGAACACTGACAAAATAAAGGTTATGATCATTAAATCCAACAATATCACCTACGATAATTTTGTATATGAAAATAATATGTTGGAGGAATTGACTTTTAACAAGTATATTGGAATTGATATTCATCACAAGCTCAATTGGAACTATAAAATTGAGAAAAGGATAAAGGGAGGGAGAAAATATTATTATGGGCTTGAAAATAATTGTAAATTAGAAGACCTTTGGATATGGGATAAGAAAAAGCTCATATTTGAGACTCTTATCACTCCTGTTATCTTATACGGATGTGAAGTTTGGGGATGTAGTATCTCTCAAGAATCCTAGAGAAAGATACATCATAACCAAAATAATTTTATAACTTATAATCTCAAAATTAAGGGCAATACACCCTATCCTATCCTCCTAATCGAAGTGATACTTCCCCCCATTGAGATCATAGCTATGATTATGTACTTAATGTGCAAGAACAAGATAAACAACATGGATAACATGAGGCTCCAAAAAATTGCTTCAGACTCTAGCCAAAATCA
>ML817911.1:83668-99489 GCA_009831015.1 Picea engelmannii
GAGGGTTTGCAATATAGGTGAAAAGATGAAGAATTCTTACTATGCTGGCAGATTCATACATAAAACACTTATATATGAATGGCTAGTCATAACAAGGAGAATATACTTGCAATTCTAATTATCAATACAGAGATAGGATGACAGCTTTCTGGTATTAGGTAAATAGAATAAACTTGAATGAAACATCCAAGTACCAGTATAGAACAGAAAAGAAAATGTAGATCTAAACATGTAATTGCAAAAGAGCTTGTATTAATTTGACAAGAACATGAGAAGCTTGAGTACAAAATGGCTAAAAGTCCTTAAAGTTGAACCCCTCTCCCTCAAACTGTCTTCCCCTAGGATTTATAGCCTTTACCAAATAGTTTTAGATCCTAAAAAGATGGATCTCAAAGCCACCTAGCAAATCTAGACTATTGTGTTTACAAAAGAGTAGGATACAAGATCCTATTTTGGACTAAGAAAACCAATCTTTCAAATGCCATACGAGCCAAGGTTATTTGATTCAATTTGAAACAGTTTTCCAAGTGTCTCGAATGTTGAAAACAACCTTAGTTAAAATCTCCTAGAATCTGAACTGATGATGAAACCTCCACCACTTGTCCTCTGCTGATGCTTCTGACAGTTGTGTTTAATCAGCTTCTGGAATTTGTTGTCATACAAATGATAAAGGCACCTGTCTTGGTAGCTGGTCAAAATCCCACGAAACTCTGTAGCTGACTATTTTCTGACTAAGTAGTTAATCCCTTTGAAAATAACCCTGCTCCATCTCCGCCTGCTCAAGTTTGAGGAAAAAGATCTAATGATCTCTACTAATTCACTGCTTGAATTCTTCCTGCGTTTTGATGAATGTCTCTTTCCAGAACCCTCTCCCACATTTGCAACTTTGCTCCGTGGAGTACTGGTGTCACTGTCCAATGCTGCACTCTCCTTCCTATTTGGCAATGTGTTAGAACCATCTTCCTGGTTGCTTTCGTCTACCTATCCCTCTGCTTCCACTATAGACAAATAGTTCGGATTTCCTTTAATGAATTTTGTTGGATTTCTTGTACTCTTTTAAATGTTATCTATGAATCTCCAATTTCCACCTTGGGCAAGGCTTGCATTCCCAAATCAGTGAGTGTAGGTTGTCCGCCTGTATCAACACATACCACACCAGGCCTGGCTTGGGGTATAGTTGAGCATCTTAACAACTCATCCATCCTTGCAACAAAGAGCCAGGAAGAAAGTCTAGAGCCAGGATTGCCTATACTTGCAGCCTTGAACCTGTATCTCTTCTTCATAGACTCAATTCTGTTTTTGCATTGTGACTGTGTCTTGTGTGATTTAGCTCCAGAACTACGAATGGAAACCTACTTTGTCACATCCTCCCATCATTTCCTTTGGCTCGATTTCTAAAAATCCATTTGGACTCATAAGCATCCAGAAGAGTATAGACTACATCTTTGCTCCATTCATCTCTTTGGTCCTATCAGGAGTCTTGGAGAAACCATTTTCGCCTATTTTCATATGAAACTGGACCTCTAACATCTGTCCCCTATCGTTCAGGCGCCATGTAATTTGGTGTGCCCAATTTTAGTGACAAATCAGAACTTGATAATGGGATTCTCAGTAACAGTATTGGGATGCTAAAGTCTCATATAATTGCTATATCATGTTCATCACACAGGATATTTAAAAGTTTAAAGTTAAGAACGAGGATCCCTTCAGGAAAAGAAAGAGCCATCGATTTGCTGTCAACAAACTTGCAAAACCCTACAGCTCGATGAAAATCTCCTTCAATCGTGGCTTAGTTGGAATTGATTGACTTGGCTGAGCGCGTGGCTATAATTTTGCAGTTTGAAAACAAACCGGACATGTAAGATTTGCTCAGATTACTGATGCGTGATCTCCTTTTCTTATTAGCTGCTAATTGTAATCTCGGGCACTTGACATGTGTAATGATAAGCATTGACATTGGCACCCTAGACTTTACAATTGACACCTTTACATTTGCAAACTGAACACCGGGCTGAGCTTCTTTTTTAAAGCATCTGCGCAACCCATTTTAATCTCATCATCTTGGAGCCTGTAGTGTTGCGCTGGATTAACCAAATCCTCCACGCGTCCATTTCATGCAGAATTCGAACAAATAGCTCTTGAAATAAAATCATAACTCGATCCTTTTGAATAAACATGAACATTTGGCGCATGCGAGAACGCGATGATTTTAAATTTGAACATGAGAAGCTTTTCGGTGGTTAAGAGTTTTATACCATGTGCCTCTTATCCACCGAAACGATCGGTTTTCGGTGGTTAATTAGTCGTTTTGAAGACCCGCTTAACCACCGTAAACTGTAATTTCAAAATTTGAGAACCAAAACCTGAAGGAACGATTTTTTCAATTTTACATTCCAGAAATAGGCCAACAAATGTACTCTAAAAAATTTAGAAACAATTTTTTTTTTTACTCATTCTATCACTTCAGATTTGAAAACCTGGCCGTGCTATTTTGGGAGATAACAGGAGGTACCCAGACTACCTCCGAAGAGAGATATCAATTTCTCTATAAATTTGATGCCTAGAGCAGCTCCAGTGTCGAAAGCTCCTTATAGAATGAGTACTCCAGAGCTGAAAGAGTTTCAATTGTAGCTTGAAGAGCTTCTAAAGAAGGGGTGCATTCACCCAAGAGTGTCACCTTGGGGTGCCCTGATCCTGTTCGTGAAGAAGAAGGATGGGACGTTGAGGTTGTGCATTGATTTCAGACAGCTAAACAAAGTAACTATCAAGAACAAGTATACTCTGTCGAGGATCGACGATATTTTCGATCAGTTGAAAGGTGCGAAAATATTTTTGAATATAGATCTAAGATCGGGATATCACCAAGTAAGAATAAAAGATGAAGACATCAGCAAGACTACCTTTAGAACAAGGTATGGTCATTACGAGTTCACAGTGGTACCGTTTGGGCTGTCGAACGCACCTGCTATTTTTATGTGCTTGATGAATGGTGTATTTGGGGACTATCTAGACAAGTTTGTCATAGTCTTCCTGGATGAAATTTTGGTGTATTCCAAGTCAGAGGAAGAGCATGAACAACACCTGAGGATGGTGCTCCAAGTGTTGAGAGAACACCAGTTGTATGCCAAGTTGAGCAAATGCTCGTTTTATCAAAGGCATATCCATTACTTGGGGCACATTATTTCAGAAGAAGGGATCGTCGTGGATCCTGAGAAGGTTGAGGCCGTCAGAGAATGGTCAGCGCCAAGGAATGTGGCAGAAGTTAGATCCTTTATGGGTCTAGTGGGCTATTACAGAAGTTTTATTGCAGGGTTCTCAAAGATAGCTCACCCTATCACTTTCTTGCAAAGGAAGGAGAAAAGGTTTTAGTGGACTAAAGAGTGTGAGGAAAGTTTCCAGCGATTGAAGCAGTTGTTCACTAGTGCTCCAATCCTGAGGATTGCAGATCCAAATGCATATTTCATAGTATGCATTGATGCATGCAAAGAAGGACTAGGAGGGGTCCTCAGTCAGAATGGATTTGTAATCTGTTATGAGTCCAGGAAGCTGAAAGAGCACGAAAAGAATTATGCCACTCATGATTTGGAGTTGGCAGCAATCGTTCACGCTCTGAGGAAATGGAGACATTACCTCATGGGAAGGAGATTTGATTTGAGAACAGACCACAACGGTCTGAAATATTTGTTTGATCAGCCAACCTTAAATGCTAGACAAAGTAGGTGGCTGGAATTTCTATGTGAGTATGACTTTGAGATCAAAGGAAAGGAGAATAAAGTGGCTAATGCACTCAGCAAGAGGGTGCAGGAATTACATGCTACAGCCATTAGCATGTATCAGACTGATATTAAAAGTAGAATTCTGGAGGCTGCAAATGTATATCTATAGTACAAAGAAGTGGTAACCAAACTACAGCAGGGTAAAATGCCACAGAAGATGGAAATTTATAAATTGGAAATAGATGGAATATTGTTGTACAAGAAAAGAATTTTTGTACCCAATGTCCAGTGCTTGAAACAGATGATTTTGCAGGAGATGCATAATGTGCCTTATGCAGGGCACCCTGGATATCAGAAAACAGTAGCAGCGATCAAGAGCCATTACTTTTGGTCGGGTATGAAGAGAGAGATCGTTGAATACATTGCCAGATGTATGGAGTGCTAGAAAGTTAAAGTTGAGCATAGGCACCCAGCAAGGTTGTTGCAACCTTTACCCATTCCTGAGTGGAAGTGGGAAGTGGTGACAATGGACTTTATTACGGGATTACCCAGAACATCCAAGCTGCATGATTCAATCATGGTGGTGGTGGACAAGCTTACAAAAGATGCCCATTTTATTCCACTGAAAACTACTCACAAGGCAACAAATGTTGTTGATATTTTCATTAAGGCAGTGGCATGATTGCATGGAATTCCTAAAATGATTGTGTCTGACAGAGACCCGAAATTCACCTTGAATTTATGGAAAGGATTGTTCAAAGGATTCGGAACGAATCTGAACTTTAGTACAACTTATCATCCTGAGTCTGATGGACAGATGGAGAGGGTGAACAGAGTAATAGAAGACATACTTAGAATGTATGTGATGGACAAACCATCAAGATGGAAAGACTACCTACACTTGGTAGAATTCACCTACAACAATGGGTATCATGCATCGTTGAAGATGAGCCCATTTGAAGCACTTTATGGAAGAAAGTGCAATACTCCAGTGAGCTGGGATAATCCAGCTGATAGAGCAGTAGTTGGACCAGAGTTGCTCAAGGAGATGGAGGACCAAATGATAAAAATTAAGCAAAATTTGAAAGCTGCCCAGGACAGGCAGAAAAGTTATGCTGATAAGAATAGAACCCACAGAGATTTCAAAGTGGATGATCATGTTTTCCTGAAAGTGAAAGCTAACAAGAGTTCCCTGAAGCTGGGAAGTTGCACCAAGTTGGAAGCCAGATTTTGTGGTCCATTTGAAATCCTGGAAAGGATTGGGCCAATTGCATATATGCTTGCATTACCTACATCTATGCATGTACATAATGTGTTTCATGTTTCATTGCTTAAGAAATATATAACAGATGCTAATCATGTTATCAATTGGAATGTGATTCAGGTGGAACAAGAAGGTGTCCTGCAAGTGCATCATATGTGCATATTGGACAGGAAAAACAAACCGCTCCAGAATCGAGCTATAGGGCTTGTAAAGGTCCAGTGGACCTGGTACGGTCCTGAGGACGCGACATGGGAGCATGAACATGTTATGCGGGTAGAGTACCCGCATCTTTTTGAAAATTTTGAAAAGCTTGCAGATGCAGTGTAAAGTTTCACTGAGGACAATGCAAAAAAAATAAGGGGAAGGGATTATAATGTCCCCAAGGTCGAGCCCTGTTGTAAATCATGTCTATGAAGTATAAAGCTTGCATTATGAATTGTAATTATTTTTTATAGGCTGGTGAGCCAAGTTTATATAAGTTGGTGGGCTTATGTGTTATTAGGTCGGAGAGCCTAAGTGTTAAGGTCGGGAGCCTGCTTTTGTATATGTAATCATGCAAAACATTAATAAAAATATAAACATTGTTGTGTGCAAACTGACCACAATGAATAAGTGATGGGGGACTAAGCTTCCACAGAGTGGGTAAGGGATTGGGGGGATGGAAGGTGGGAAAGAGAGGCTAAGTGTTGAGCCTAGGGGCTTAAGTGCTTGGGAATAATATTTTAATATTATTCCAAAAGCCATGTGAAATATTTGTTTTGTCCTAAGTCCTTGGAGAGGAACGCATGTTGATGGAGTGCATGCAGCTTCATGGGTGACATGTGTCGACCCAAGCGCATGTAGTTAAAACTAGAGAAGTGAGTCGTGTTGGGGGTTCCTCCTCCATTCGACTGTCGACTGTCTGAACCGTGAATCATGTGGCCTTTGTATTCGACCTCTGCATACCCTCACATATCTTGGAAACTTGAAAACCGTATTGTTTTCCTGAGAAGACGACGTATACGTCGTCTGAACCGTTTGAGTCTGTGTTCAAACTCTGCGTTGATTCCTTGTCATGCACCCTGAAACCAGTGGAAAACCCATGGATTGAGTCGTGTTACCTGTGTACACTATGAGCCCAGCCTATTCTCTCTTGCAAAGTCAAGTCTGTACCCGAACTGTCTTTGGGTTGTTACCTTCTGTTTTTCCTGAGTGGAATTGACCAGTTGTTGTTGTTGTTATCCTCACCTTGCAGAAATTGGGCTGAAGCTGGTTGAAGAAGCGAGTTGTCAGGCCCGTGGTTGAAGAGGAAGGTTGTAAGGCCTGTGAGCATCTCTCTCCAGGTGAGAGAGTCTGTTGGGAAGTGGTATTCTTCCAGAGAGATTCCAGCACTAGCTACGAAGCTCTAAGACTTCCTGATCCGGCATGTTGCCAAGACCCAGAGAGGGAGATGAAGCATTGATAGACTATGCTTGTGAAGGTGTATACTCCTAGGAGGAACAGGCATGTGGGGAATGAGATTTCATGAGTAGTGGGCGTAAGAAGGCATCCTGGGAAGAATCCTTCCGGTTATCCTGTGCAGTTTTTCTTGTAACCTCAGCCTAGACTAGGATTCCTTTCCTTGGGTGGAGCTTAGTCCCAGCTCGGGGGTGACCCACTAATGAGAGTGATGAGCAGCATGGTCTAAGGCTAGGAGGTTTGTGGAAGGCATGCACATGGTTGGTGGAATTTCCACGGTTTCAAACATAAGTATCAGCTTATGCTTAATATTATGTTTTTGCATGCCTGTGATGCTTATATGTATCATGTATTCTGTTGTGCATATGAATTACTGTTAATGCCAGGGATTATTTATGTTAGCAGTAATCTTGTGTTTACTCTGAGTTAAATGTGTTTAATTTGATTTAAATGCATGTTATTAATTAAGTATGAGAATGATGTTGTTTTGCACAGTAGCATTTTCCTGGCCAGTGGAATTGATGGTCAAGGATGTCACAAGTATGAAGGTCTACGAGTCCAAAAGTCCTAATAAATGAAATGGCTAAGTGTTAAGATACATCGGGCGGACTATGAGAGAAGTGGAAACTTATCATGTAAATCCACAAGTCCAAAAGTCCACAAGTCTGGGATGCAAAAATAAACTAAGTGTTAGGGTGGAATGATATATGGTTAAAGGGAACATAATACAAGTCTGAAAGTCCGCGAGTTTGAAATTCCACGAACATGGTGAAAATGACTAAGTGTGGTAATCTTGATATAACAAAGAAAAGGGAAAAAATGGGAAAATAAGAGATTTGGGAAGGAAAATTCTAGAAGGGGAAGAGAAGAGGTAAGAAAATATAAAGGGAAAATAGAAAGAAAGGGGAAGAACAAAAGGGGTTCAAAAGTACTCATAATATATTTTATAAATCAAAAAACAACAACATCAACATGATTTGAAAAAACAAAATATAAATGTTTTCTATATTGTTTGTAGTGCACTAGTGCGATTGAAATCGCACCAGTGTGTTTGCTATGTAAAAATGCCCTGACAAACAATTTAGTTGACAAAGTACATATGCAAATTTCAGCAATTAAATTTTTTCGGAGGCAATCACTCTTCAGTGCCTCTCGTAATTTAGCACACAGACTCAATCCTATGCCACTCCCTAAGTTTTGTAGCTCACATCTCTTCCTCTACATGCTTCTTGAATTTCTCCAAGATATCGTCTTTATCATTACTGTAGCCATAATATGAAATCATGTCAATTCATTTGTAAATCACACAATTACACCTCCTTTTCTTCTCCTCGAGGGGTTTATTGAGTATCTCTTTAACATCGGGGAGGAATTTCATAGCCCCAAAGTTTCTGTGACCAAGTCCCTTACCGGTGGCACTGGGCACATCAACTATGTTCCCTTCCAAGTTCATCATCTTGGCCCCTACTTTGGCATAATTAGTATTGTCGATATATATGATCGAAGATTCCCAGTGCCTCTTTTTCCTGATCAACAAGAAAGGAACCCTAGTGAACGTCTTAATTATAATACTCTGTCAACCTCAAGAATGACCTAAGGCCCATATTGTATATTTAATATAACTTAAGAAGCACATTTGAAAAAAAAAATCGATGATCCATAAGCTTCTAGAGCATGCCATATCGCTAAATATTAAGTATTCTCTTGGCCTCAACCTGCTCCTCGGTGAGATCTTCACTCATGTATTTACTAAGAAGATCGTATTTATTATTCTCCAAAACCATGCACTCTCGCTCTCTCTCTTGCTAGTTCCCCTTGTCCTACACTCCCATTTCTTCCGCCACATCTTCCTCTTCCTCAAACAGGACCATCCTAATGGAAATTACCTCTCCACTTTTAATATTCAACTTGGCCTCCCTCTTGACATAATTGAACCTCTGCCACTCCCTTAGCACTCTATACCACATCTCCTTCTCTGTGGGCCACTCAAATTTCTTGAAGATATTTTCCTCATCATCCATGTAGCCATAATAAATGGATTTGGTTCACTTGTAAATCTCATACCTATATCTCCTCTTCTTCGCCTCCGGGGGATTATCAAATAGCTCTTTGACTCCGGGGAGGAATTTCGCAGCCCCACTTGTACAATTGGTTGTTGGAAGATGGCATGTTACAATCTTCTATCAACCAATTGTACAAGTGGGGTTGTGAAATTCCTCTCTAACGTCAAAGAGTTGCAATTCCTCCCCAACGTCAAAGAGTTATTCGATAAGCACCTCGAGGTGAAGAAGAGGAGGTATAGGTATGATATTTACAAGCAAATTTATGCCATTTATTATGGCTATAGGAATGAAAAGGATAGTATCTTGTAGAAAGTTGAGCAGTGAGTAGAGAAGGAGATGTGGGCCAGAGTGATGAGGGAGTGATATAGGATCGATTCTATCAAGAGGGGAGAGTTCGTTGTCATTAATTCAGTATTGTTTGAGGAAGAGGAAGATGTGGTAGAATAAATGGTAGAGTGGGACAAGGGAAACCAACAACATAGATAGCGAGAGTTTGTTTCCCATGTGTCCCTTATGGAAGAGAAAGTGATGAATGCATGGCCAAGGATTAGGACAAGGCCAACGAAATTCTTAATATTTATTGATAAGGAATGCTAGTGAATCTTATGGATCATTAGTTTTTTTTCCAATGTGCTTCTTAAATTCTATTAAATATACAATATGGGCCTTAGGTCATTCTTGAGTTTGATGCAGTATTATAATTAAGACATCCACCAAGGTTCCTTTCTTGTTGATCAGGTCAAAGGGGCATTGAGAAGCTCTGATCATAGAGCTTGGTAGTCCTAATTATTCCAAAGTAGGGGCCCAGATGATAGAAATGGAAGGAAACAAAGTTGATTTTCCCAGTGCCACCGAAAAGGGCCTCGATTACAAATACTTTGAGGCTATGAAATTCCTCCTTGACCTCAAAGAGATATTTGGTATGCACCCTCAAGGTGAAGAAGATGAGGTGTAGGTATGTGATTTACAAGTGAATTGACATTTTTTCATATTATGGCTATAGGAATGATGAGGACATTATCTTGGAGAAATTTGAGTGGCTCGCAAAGGAGGATATGTGAGCTAGAGAACTGAGGGAGTGGTAGAGGATTGATTCCATGCACTAAATTATGAGAGGCACCAAAGAGTGACCTCTGTTTTTTCCTATGCAAAGAAAAAACTCTACAAAATTTAATTTTAGAGGTTTTCATACGTAGTTTGTGAATTAAATTGTTTTTCCTTTGGTTGTTGTTGTTGTTGCTCCTGTGCTTGTCATCAATGTCCTCTCTGATTCACATAAAAAACAAATTATGCACATATATATAGATAATAAAAAAATTGAAATTATAAAACACACACATATATAACTAATTTGTATTTATCAAAAATTGAAATGATTTTTTGTTTGCAAAAAATGTGGAAAAGTAACCCATGCTACTACAATAGTTAATACACATTGTTCCCGGTGTACTATATAAAAAGCAAAGCACCGTTATCCAGCACATTAAGTGTAACACATCAGTGATTCATTGTTATTCAAGAAACTATATATACATAGTGATGCATTGTGTTCTTGAACACACTGGGGATGAGGCATCCAACAATACACCCCAGTATGTCATTTTGCATTTGTTCTGTGTGACGCGTTGCAGTTTGTTCTACGGAATATACCTCTTTGTTATTTGTTTTTATTGATAAACTAGGTGGTGTGATTTTTTATGTGAAAAACACAAGTACTCTAATTTCCTTGGAGCACTAATGGATTTTTAGCGGTGCGTTGTCTTTTATGACACACTAGTAATGAGGCATTTTAGGAAATGTGTCGCTATGGTAAATTTTTAAATATTTGTCTTGATGCCACTTTGTTATCAACACCAGAGATTTTTTTTAAATGAATGCACTATATTTGTTCCATTTTTCAAATTTATGTGCATTTTTACCGGTGTTTTTTTCCTTAGATCGAACTGCTAACGGGGCATCCCATAAAATGAACCATTATCGTAAATTATTATATTTTCTCAGTGCCTTGCACTACATAGCACCGATGAGTTATCGTGGATTTGATGTATTGTTGGGCCAACAATTTTCTATGCAAAATTGGGCATTCTAATTGGTTAATAGAACGCACTAGTTCTCCATTTGTTTTAGAGAATGAGTGTTTTTTTAACCGATGCATTGTTATTTTATAATGCATTGTTTATGAGGAATTCTGAAAAATGTATCACTATGTTAAATTTTTGACATTTTAATGGTGTTTTTCCAAGGAAGAAATCAATGCATTTATTTATCCTATACGCACTGTGAGTGGGGATTCCTATGAATTCACAGGATGCATCAAGAGCAGTGATTCATGAAAATTCACAGGACAAATTGGCATCCGGGGTGAGACGAATTGTTTAAATGCACCGTGTGGAAAAAAAATCTAAAAAAACTAAGTTTCAATCCACCTTCAAATTTTAATGCATTGAAAATGAAAATAACAAGGTAATAAACAATTTTCCTGGTGTCTTCTCTCCCAGCGATGCATGGTTGCACCATAGAGAAGAAAAAAAAATTGCATTATGTTTCCAAAATTTGGGAATGAGTGGAATCCACCAGTGGGGCTATCAAACCAATTGTAGAACATTGCAAACAGGGTGATCGTGGAAGGAGATTGAGCATTGGTGTTTGTTGGAGAGTTTGGAAGCATAGAATGATATGTAACAATGAAAATCGATATGGTAATTTTTTTATTTATTTTACTATTGTTCGGTGCATATAATAGTTGTACACATCAGGGCGTTATGTTTATGTGAGCACCAATCTGCCATAAAAGCATCAGAGAAAAATACTTTCACTAAAACCTATGGGTTCCCACCTCTTCTATATATATTTTTAGTAGACAATGGTGCTCCTTAATGTTGAATCATTAGGGCGTTTGTGTTGTGTGTGCACTAGGGCGTTTGTAACTTACAAGCTAACCACTAAAAAAACATTTGCAAAAACCTTCGGATGCCTGCCTCTTCTAACAACCTCTATTATAAACAGATAAGGGATAATTTTTTTGAGGAGGTTATATAAAAACCTCTGCTACAAGGTGCTCTCCTCATAGTGTCCTAACCCAACTAAGTCTTAGGAAGCTATATTTTTTCATTACTTTTGAAAGTAGAAAAGAAAAGTTAATTTTCCTTTACTATGAATAGGTAATTACGCCAAAATCACATGCTAATCCCCAATCACTAACTTGGGAGGGGTTGTTGGCCTCTTAAGTCATCGATTTAGACTTCATAAGGAAATCAATAGCTTGGGAAGCCAACAATCCTCTCAAGTTTGTGATTTTAACTTTACGAAGGAAAAATGTTTTCTGACCATGAGAAAACCACCATAATAGGTCTACAATTGAATTTAATAATTTCTTATAGAAACTCATGCTTTTGCATAGCTAATAAATCATGAATGAAGGTATGATTTATTAATTAAGATCTTACTTAAGACATCGACGATTATGGGAATCCTCTTGGGTTTTGGTGGCCTTGTGCTTTCAATACTTCAAATAGAATTCCAAAAATTGTTAATCAATGCCTTAGCTACATCATAAAACCATTAAAATCTTGTCAGAGTAAAAAAAAAAATGAAACTAAACTGAAAATTTTTAATTTTAATTAAAATGTGCCCTATGAAAACCGATGACTTTTTGGCATAATAAAGATATAACTCTCTTGTATAATCTCACATTGTTGAATTTCCAATTGAAATACATGGAGGACAATAAACATTTCCAATGAGTTGTTGGAAACCTTGTTCCATCACCGACTTCATATCTTTCATAACCTATAAAGTTCAATTTGCCTCATTGACAAGGAATTTTCTAATGCATGTTTTCATACATGTGGGCCTCATAATCTAATTTTGTTAATCATTTTGAGTTCATAGGATCAAAATCATACAGGGAGCCTCTTCCGAAAATCCAAAACCTATGTTGGTTGGACACATAAATCACACACAAAAGGCCTTTGGAGGTGAAATTTTATGATTCATTCAGAATGGTGCTTCATTCAAAATAAAATATCTCTTCACATTTTTCAATCGTGTTATATGGGATTTGAATATAATTACTAAAGTTCAATTAGGGTATTTTTGAGGTAAAAAATTGGATCTCAAAACAAAAAATGTACTATCAAAATCAACTTTAAAAGAACCAATATGATTCAAGGTAACGATGTCAACCATAAACTATTTTTTGGTGTAAAGGAAGAAACTAAATTTTTTAATCATATCTTTTACTTATCGCCTTATAGGTTTACTCAAATTTCAAGTGTAGGCACTCATTGGATGTGAAATTTTACTCAAATTTCAAGAATAGGCGCTTGTTGGATGCATAATTTAAATTTTGCATCCAAGGAGTGCCTACACTTGAAATTTTGAGTAAACCTATAAGGATATAATTCTAAAATACTATTAAAAAATGTATTTTTCTTCCTTTCCCTTTGAAAATTCATAACTCTTATTTTATTATTTTCATTAGGAGACCCATTTTAGACCTCAAATTTCCCCTAATCAGTTAAATTATCATGTGTAATAATAATTTTAATTAGCGAAGGTGGCCCCTAGGCACTAAATGCATCTATGGGGGGAACGAGGCAAAATTCACCAATTCATCTTGAAACTCACATGAATGTCTACCAATGATGAGGAGTGAATTTTACAACCTTAGAAAAGGAAAGAAACCGTGCTTAACTAGTGAAACCACTATTTATCCTCTCATATGCCCAAATCACCATTTTATCCCCTTAAGGACCTAGGTGCCAAATCACTCAATCGTCTAACACAACTTTGTATGAGGTCTTATAATAGTATTATGATGTTTGATGCAACAAGACACCTACAATTTTGGCTTAAAAATTCATTAGCATTTCCCTTTCTCTCCCATTATGTCACCTTGCATCATATGTGCACAAAAACCCCTTACACGCCTTCGCCAAAACTAGTTGACATCCATTAATTTGGGTACGCAAATGTATTGATCACTAGAATGTGTCATTACATTTCAAAACAAAAAATGACATCATCAAGATACATTTTATTCTTACTTATGTATGTCTTCTTGGTTATGCTAGTTGGTGAGCATGTGCTAATGCACTTACTTTCATACTCATCACCATTGCTTTCTTGTATTCACATTGGTCTTGTGATGAGTGGTTACTCCTTATCATGAATATCAAGATGAGGCTCCATAAACACCTTCAACAAGTTAAAGATTTTTTCAATAAAATTAATAAAATCATATAATGCGAGGAAAGAGAAAGAATCAAATTCTTGAAAGAAAAAATCCTAGTCCATGATGCAAGTTGACATGAAATCAACAATGAACATGAATGCATGAAAGTTAGGAAACTACCCATTCAAGAAGTTCTCAACCAATAATTGATATTCATGAATCAAGCACAATGAGACAAGGTCAAGGAATAGCAAAGTCTACTTGACGAGGCTCGTTAAAATTTTATGGGGGTCCACAAGTTCAATGAATTGGGGCTAGTTGAGACGCTCAACACTATGTAAACTTGTCTTTCTTGAATTAGTAGGGATATATAGTGAGGCATGTAATATAGGTAAGTAACCCTGAGACCAACATGAAATTCAAAACACTCAACCACTAAATTATATATTTTAGATTAATTTAATTTAAATAATATCGAAAAAACCTAGAAATTAAAAAAGTAACTCAACACTTCAACCACGATATATGTAAATTATTTATATTTTTACACATGAAAGAAACAACATCCAAAGGCAACAATAAAATAGTACATGTAATACTAATTCTTTTATTTTAAAATAATTTGATTTAAATAATACAAAATGATGAGAAAAATAGAGACAATACTTTAAATTTCAATAAATGTAACAATGATTCTAAAATGTAGAAAAAATTATTTCTATTCTTAAATTGCATGAGTAACAAAAACCAAAAATAAAAATAAAAATAGTGTATTTTTATTATTTAATTACATAATAATAGCAAAACATAAAAATGAAAATGAAAAAATATATGTACTTTTAAATTATTCATTTACTAATATTAAAAATTACAAAACACAAAAGAAAAAATCAAGATCGTGATGTCATTTCCTCTATGTGCAGTGGCTCTAACAGTTAGGATTTAGATATGGCTTCCTGCAGGCCTTCTCAAGTTCATTCTATGTGTCCCATATCCTCTTTCATTTGCAGGTTATTCCTCCACGATGGCGGATCCTTCATCCAGAAATGTTGCTCCAAGCCTCAAATATGCTACTCCAAGCCTCGGTTCTGCCCATTTTGGATCCTCTAGAGGGTTTCCAGTGTGCCCCCTCAAGGGTTTTCCCTCTGGTTCCACTGCCATTTATGGAAACTCTTACCATGATGTTGTCAAGAGGAATGTCTTTCCTCCATCTTGTTTGGTGCAAGAGGATTTGACTCCTTCCATCCCTATGAGAAAGGATGTTATTTCCAAATTATCTCATCTCAAATCCACAATGCTCATCTATCATTTTAATGGTCTCTAGCCTCATCTTGTTCATCTTCATGACTAGATATTGAGATCTTGGTTGCCACTTTCGAAAGATGATGTTTTCATTCACGCATGTGCTCAAGGTTTTTTCTGAGTATGATCTTCAAGATGATAAATATTTGATCTTTAGTTCTGACCCCTAGTTCTGGGGCAATTCTAATTTATGTATCAAGCCTTGGTCTCCTTCATGTGATCCTTCGAAATATTTGTTATCTTCAACACTTGTTTGGGATAGGCTCCCAAATTTTCCCCTTCATTTTTTGGGCTTATCCTCTCTCTGTGCCATCAATAATGCTTTAGGAAGGTTTCATTTTAGAAACCCTGAAACAAAAAACTGCAGCATTTGTACGTATGCTTGAATTTGTGTAGAAATGGATTTCAGCAAAGGGTTTCTGGCCGAAATCATATTGATGTGGGATAACTATTCGTGGAATCAAAATTTGGATTATGAAAGAATTTATTTATGGTGTTGATCATGTTTTGACACATGACACTTAGAATCTCAATGCCCCAAGGGTCCTAAGAAATGATCCAGGTGGATATCGGTGGCCACCCACCTTTTCCAAATGGCTCAAAACAGTTTTCTGGCCATTTTGGTAATTTATTATTTTTAGCAGGTTTTAACTTCCGGGGCCATTTTGAGGGTCCAAATGAAGGTTTTTCGAGATCAATGTTCTCAATGATAGCCAAAGGCATAATTTAGGCCCCAAAATGAATCTCCTCGACGATACCTTTCCAACGAGCTATCACACGCCTAAAACGGAGATCGTATGCAAAAGTTACGACCCCGGGAAGTTGATGCACCAACTTACCCAAACGGGGCCCACATGACTTTT
>ML817912.1:79887-90687 GCA_009831015.1 Picea engelmannii
TCAATGAGTTTGCAGTTTCAACGAAAAGAAAGAAGGTATATTTAAGTGCAATTTAAATGAAAAGAGAGTACAATGAGTACCATAATAGTGATGGATTGATGTTTCAATGAAAAGAAGGAGGGTATATTTAAGTGCAATTTAAATTAAAAGAGAGTACATTGAGTACCATAACAATGATGTAATGATAACATGGATTGTTATAGTTTTCTTTTACAAAACTTGAAGAAGCTTAAGTCTGCATTGTCGAACAAGTTAAATTTGCTATCTCGTCAGTTCCAGAATCGGAAATCTAGACGAAAATTAAAATCTGAGACATTTTATTCTTTGGTTCAGAGAATTATAGAGGCCATTATTACTGAGATCTTGCTCTTCTCGGGGTAATTAATCTATTTACTATATGCAGAAAAAAGTTGAAACAAAAGGAATTGAAGCTGAGAATCTAAAACGATGTTGCGAGAGTCTGAGGGAGGAGAACAGAAGATTGCGAGAGTCTGAGGGACGAAAACAAAAGAGACTGGAAATAGAAGTGTAAGCACTGAGAGCCATGAAAATCGTGCAAGAGGACTTACACTGAAAGTAAATGTATACAGGACTGTCACAAATGTACAAATTAATTCCAGTTAATATTTCCTATTTTTATTTTTTATTTTCATTTTTACTGAGCTATGAAGTAACCTTATTTTATCTGATGAACATATTAAATGTGAAGCTTTGTGTAATTATAATCAATCTCTTGAAAATATTTAAAATCTCTCTTCTATTTTGGTTTAGTTTTTGGTATAGATTTTAACTAAAATAATTTTAGCAAGATGTTACTCTTATACCTTAATCGCTTGCACTGAATTTGTTACTCTTGGTACTGTTTGTGACAACTGATTATGGGTTCTGGGTAATTATATCTTGATCACTTGAAATTGCAAGAGACATGTATTTATATGGATAATTATCATGGTACAAGAGGTAAAAGTGAACAAACTTTATGAGGGCTCCAGTAGTTCGAACGATGCATTTAACTACCATTTCTCGAGAATAAATGGAACATGCAACTTATTTAGGAAGAGAATCCAGAAACTTGAGGAGATCTTTGCTAATGGACTAGTTGAGTTTGATGTCACTGCTAATACCATGTCTAGAATTTAATAGCAAAATGTTTTAAGAGCAATAACATCACAGAGAGAAATATAAGTGTGGGCATTGATTTTGGAATGGTAACTAATTCTTAATAAAGAAATTTAATGCTAAAAATAGATGGTCGAGGAGTCACTTCAAATGACCATAACACATACAAAAAATATTTCACATGAATATAGGTTTCCATTTAAAAATATAAATACCAAATTCATGCACTAGTCCCCATATCATAGCAATACATCCAAATCAATATAAATTGCACATACATTATTAATACCATAATGTTTCTTGGTTAGTGGTTCTAACACCCACTTTCATCATCATAATGTCTTGGCTATTTCATAGCCCATAACCTGCAGATTAGTCTGCAACACAACTGATACATTTCTATGAATTATCATCATATAATTGCATACTATCATCATTTCAATTTGGTATCCTCGTACTGATACATTAACATCAAAGTTTTCCAATTAGAATTAGATTTCATAATATCCCATAATTCAAACTCGTCACCCATTCACAAGATTATCATTTGCCCAAAATAGACTGCATTGTATCAAACATCATTCTAATAGTATATAAACATTCACTACTTTCACTTTCTCACAGTATGTCGCATCTTATACATCATCATCAATAACATTTAAACATTCGTAAAATTCATATTCACATAATAGTTCGCATTACATGCATCATCATTGATAACATTTAAACATTCATAAAAAGTTCATAAATTTTAAAGTTTAAGTGTATCACTTAATAGTTTCACTATGACTAGGAAATAAAGTGTATAGGCCTCAGGTAATCCTGGCTGTCTAAGTCAAAAGGTGGTGTTATATACACCCCACCTTTGAGAAACATGTTCTTGAAGTGGTCAAAATAGTGAGGGATAATCTCGCCGTAGTGTCTCAGCGTCTTCCCAAGTAGCAGATCCTGGACTATACTTGTCCCACTAGACCTTAACTTGGTCTACTAGACGGTTCCTGAGATGTCGGAATCTACGGTCCAATATGCATAACGGTTCTACCATGAGGGTTCCCACGTCCGATACCTACAATTCCTTCCAATTTAGATTATGTAATTCATCAACAACATAATGACGTAAAACAAATACATGAAATACATTATGAGTTTTATGCAAATGGGGTGGCAGTACGAGACGATAGGCAATGGGTCCAATTTTCTCTTGGATCCTGAATGGTCCTATAAACCAAGGTGACAACTTTGTCCCCTTTTCGAACTGTATGGTACTCTTATTAGTCCTAATACAAATGAAAACCTGGTCTCCCACTTCATAGATTCGGTCCACCCTGTGTGCATCTGCATAGCTTTTCTGCCTATCGTGTGCTTCCTTTAGTCTCTGTCTAATTTGAATCACCTGCTCCTCCATTTCTTGAATCAATTATGGCCCAACTGTTACTCGGTCTTCTAGTCTATCCCAACTCAATGGTGTTTTGCATGGCCTCCCATACAAAGCTTCATAGGGTGGCATGCCAATGGAACTATGATAACTATTATTGTAAGCAAACTCTACCAAAGCTAGGTACTTCTCCCACTGGGTTTGATTATCCATTACATACATCCTAAGCATGTCTTCCATGACTTGATTTACTCTCTCAGTTTGCCCATCTATTTCAGGATAATAAGTTGTGCTTAAGTTCAATTGAGTCCCCAATGCTGACTGTAAACTTGTCCAAAATCTAGAAATGAATCTGGAGTCCCTATCTGAAATAATCTTCTTTGGTATCCCGTGCAAACAGATAACCTCCCTTATGAACACTCGTGCCACATCAATAACATCGTAAGTGTCTCTAACTGGATTAAAATGAGAACTCTTTGTTAACTTATCCACTATTACAAGAATGGCATTGTGTCTATGAGATGTGAGCGACAACCCTACAACAAAATCCATAGAGATGACTTCCCACTTGGACATAGGGACATCATGTGGTTGTAGGAGGCCTGCCGAGTGATGGTGGTCGGCCTTCACTTGTTGACGCTCTAGGCATATGGAAATGAAATGGACTACATCACGCTTCATGCCTACCCAAAAGAAGAGTTTCTTCATCTCTGCGTACATCTTCTTCACACCCGGATGTGTGCACTAAAGTGATCTATGTTCTTCCTTCAGTATGATGCTTCGAATATCCCCATACTACGGGATGTACATCCTTACTCGATATCTTAACAGTCCATCTGTTTCCAGACTATATCCCTCGTACTTTGGAACTAACTGCCTCCCACACTGGAGGTTTGAAGTAACCTTTAAATACCAACTGTCTCCTGGTAGTTGTGTCAACACATGTTCCCTCAGATTGACCTTTAAGGTTACCAAGGAGAAGATACATGGTCTCCTACTCAAGGAATCTACGACCACATTTTCCTTTCCCTTTATATATGAAATACCAAAATCGTACTCACTCATAAACTCACTCCATTGCCTTTGCTTGGCATTCATATCTCTTTGAGTGAAGAGATGTTTTAAACTTTGATGGTCCGTTTTGAGCTCAAAGTTTCGCCCCACAATATAGTGCCTCTAAAGTTTCAGAGCTAGCATTATGGCTGCTAACTCTAAATCATGAGTCACGTATAACTCTTCATGCTTCTTCAACTTCCTTTATGCATAAGCTATCACTCCTCCATCTTGCATTAGCACGGCCCCCAACCCTTGTTTCGAGGCATCCGTGCAGACCGTGAAGTCCTTTTCCATATCCGACACTCGTAGAATTCGTGCACTAGTTAGTAACCTCTTAAGCTCAATGAATGTACTATCACATTCTTCTATCCATTCATACCTGACCCCCTTGCGTTGCAATGTGGTGATGGGTTTCGCTATTTTTGAGAATCCTCCCAGAAATCTCCAGTAATAACCCGCTAGCCCCATGAAGCTTCTCACCTCATGGGCATTTTTCGTCACTGGCCATTCCATAATGGCCTTTACCTTTTCTGGGTCCACAGAGATTCCTTCACCGGAAATGATATTAACTAAATAGTGGATCTCTTTCTGGAAGAAGGAACACTTCGACAGCTTCCCATACAATTTTTTTTCTCTAAGGCAAGACAACACTATTGGCAAGTGTTCCTCGTGTTCTCTTTCATTCTTGGAATAGATGAGAATGTCATCTAGAAAAACTTGTACAAATCGATCTAAGTACTTCCGGAATACGCCGTTCATGAGGCTCATGAATACTACTGGCGCATTGGTCAATCCGAAAGGTACCACAACAAACTCGTAATGTCCAAACCGAGTTCGAAAGGTAGTTTTTGGGATATCACCTTCCTTAATCCTTAACTGATGATACCCTGATCGCAAATCGATATTTGAGAATACCACTGCTCCTTTCATCTGATCGAAGAGGTCATCTATTCACGGCATTGGGTACCTATTTTTCATTGTAGCACGATTCAAGTCCATGTAGTCTATACACAGTCATAAGGATCCATCCTTCTTCTTTACAAAAATTACTGGTGCGCCCCAAGGTGAGACACTGGGCCTTACTAGCCCTAAGTCTAGTAACTCCTTCAACTGCATTTTCAATTCACAAAGTTCTAGTGCCGTCATCCAATACGGAGTCTTGGATATTGGTTCTGCACCAGGTTTTAGCTCAATAGTAAAATCCAGCTCCCTCTCACAAGGTAATCATGGTAACTCGTTCGGAAAAACATCCTGAAATTCTGACAAAACCGGGTACTACTCCAATGAGGGTCCCTTCCTTTCCTTCACTGCCTCCACTACATAAAGTCGACACCCTTGTCTCAAGCATCACTTGTTCTTCATAGTCGATATAAAGCGTAATGACACTTTTCTCTGTACACCCTGGACCTCTATTGGTTTTCCTTCATCATCGACACAAAGCACCCTCTTTGCGAAACAATCTACCAAAGCTCGATGAGATGCTAACCAATCCATTCCAATGATTAAGTCATATGCCCCAAGAGCAGTGATGTATACCTTCAACCTGGTAGTGCACACTCCTAGGTCTACTATACAATTATCGACACTAGGTCCTACAACTTGTTTTTCCCCCTAAGCCATCTCGACTTGTTTAAAGTCATCGTGCTCGTAGGCTGCCAACCCACTCTTTTCTAATGTAGATGGTGAAATGAAACTATTTGTCGCACCAGAATCAAACAAACTCTTAACATTAATATGATTTAGCATACCTGATAACTCTACTACTGTGGACTGATGTTAGGCCTAGCGGTTATTAACTGCTGCGTAAATCTTGTGGTTGTTACTTGATATCCCCATCGGTGCCTTTACTTCTCTATGCACAAACCCTGATTGTAACTCTGGGAAGTCCCGTTGGTAATGGGGTCTTTCGCGTCTCCAATAGGTAATATGAGATTGAACCGGTGCACTGTTGTCTGACTGATTCCAAAATGAGTTCCTTCCCCTGGAATCCCTGCCCCTACTAGTTGTTCCCTGAGATGGTCGTGGACCTGTCTGCACCGTTGGTGACGAACGAGATGCTGCACTAGCTGCCATTGAAATCCCTGCATCTACTGTTCTTGGCATGACCTTGTTACCATAAGGTGGTGGCCTTGAGCCCCCTCCCCTACGAAATGTCCTCGGGGTCTTTCCTACAAATCCAGGGTGATGCGGAAATGTCGATCTTGCACCCCCTGTTAAGTTCATGTGTTCTTCTGCGTAACGCGCATTTTGTACCGCCTATGCTACTAAAGACGACTTCCACATCCTCACCATAGCTCTTATCTTCAGGTTCAATCCATAAACGAAGCGCTCTGCCTATCGCTGGTCATTGTCCATATACGAAACATATTTGACCAGTTCCATAAACCTGATCTCATATTCTTCTACAGTTTTGTTTCCTTTTACTAAGGCATGAAATGCCCCTATTTGCTGCTCTTCGTAGTATGCTAGTAGATATTTCCTTCAGAACCTCTCCTCGAAAAGTTCCCAAGATACTGTGTCTGGGGTAAGGTTTAGTTGTCTTTCCAAGTTGCCCCACTAGTTCAAGGTGTTGTCTCTTAACTGGAAAATTGCAATCTTGGCCTTTGAATTGGACGCATAGTCCCTTAAGGCAAAACACCTTGTCATGCCTTCCAACCATGCTTCTGCACGTTCACTGGCGTGACCTCTGGAAAACTCCGGAAGTTTGATCTTCTACAACTCTCGGGTGATGTCTTCAGGTAGAAATTCTCCCCTTGAGTTCCTTGATGCTTCTGGATTACCCATCCCAAATGGTGGGGGTTCCACTTCAGCCCCTGCTGGTTGGCGCCCCTTTAAAGTCTCGTTGATGGTTTCCAACGAGCGCAGTATGAGGGCTAGTTCGGGTGATGGTGGTGGTGGTGTTGGTGGTGTCGGTGGTGTTGATGGTGTGGGTGGCGTCGGTGGTGCCCGTGATGATGCTCCCCTACCTCGACCCGTTTGAGTCCTGACCATCTTGTATGACTTAACCTGCATCACCCCAAAATTATCAGGGTGAGTTCCAGGACATTTCAAATTGGTGCTACTTAAACTTAGAAACAGGGTTGGGCGTAATTTTTCTTTACTTGTCTATAAACAGACATTACTCGATCAGGGGAATTGGCTAGGTTTGGGTTAGGATGAAGCATATAAGCTTGGTTAACATCGAACTTTAAGGTAGATTAAACTTACACTAAATAAAATAATTAATTTTAAAATTATTATTACACTAATTTAACTCAATTTATCTTTACTTTAAATTTAAACTAACTTAATTTTATTTATATATAAATTACTTATACTAAATTATTTAATTTATTTCATATTATTTTTAACACTTTATATTATATCTATATAAAATAATTGAACGTATACCCAAGGGTTCGAGCAGGCATGGTTTCCACGTGCTCGTCTGGATTTCTCAAGCTCCCTCGTATCTAACCCCAAATTCTACACATGTCAGCCTTTCGACTCTCTACGCGTCCTAGCTCTGTCCCACTTTCTCATCCACTGGGACTTTCCCCACATCAGTCTCCGTCCACCACAGATCTGCCTCTGCTCTGCTCAGAGGTTTCCAGAATCTCCCTTTCCATGGCTCACATCCACAACGTTGTTCTGAGCACTTTACCAGTTCATTTTGCAGAACATAGTATATTGATATGGCCCCTGATAAGATCCAGGACCTGGAGTCCAGTATCCTTGAATTGTTGGGAACCAATCCCCTGTCTGTACATTTTGTGGAGCTTGCCCTCAGCTATAGTAAGAGGTACGATTCAGTCCACATGTTGTGCACAGTTTCAGTACCTTTATGAAGAACGCGGGGTTATTCGTATCAAGAAATTGCATAACCCTTTCTTACGCGGTGGTAATGAATGGTGATTTCTTCTTTTGAAACAAAATGATTTGCCTGTAATTCCAGCCCTGTACGGATTTTGGGTATTTTTTCTTTCAATTTATTTCGTTTATCTTTATAAATTTATTCGTCTGTGCATATGCATGTAGTTAGCTGCGCATACATCACCTTCCGTATTTCTCAAGGCCCTTTGCTCCTAACTGTGAAATTCCCCACTTAAATTTTGGATTTCGGCGTTTTCTTATGCCCGATGCCAAGAGTTTCCTGTCCTTACAGACTCTCGATCTTCGATATGCTGATGCACTCCCTTCTAGCTTTAGCCCTCCCCTAGGCTATGCTTTGGTCCATGTGACCCTGTCCTATGTGACTGTTGCCTTATGGTTCCCTATCGGGGTTTCAGTCCTCCTTGGGCAAAATTTCATCAATTCAAAATTTGCGATGCCTTATTGCGTTTACCCTGGGTCAACGAATGGTTAAAATTTTAACTTTTCGCGAGTTTGAAGGTTTATGAAATCGGGATTCGGGATTTCCCGTAACAAGAATCGGCGTACATTGAATCACAAAACCCCGATCTCCGATTTTGCGATATGTTTAGGTCTTAATTAAACGGTCATTAATTAATTCTTTTAATCAAGTGTTAAAAGTTAAGTTAATTGCGTCGGCTTTCAGGGTTTGCGATTTCATAGTGCATGGACACCTCGTCCACGAAACTCAGGATATCCCGATACTCGATGCCACCTGTCCACCATTGACCCTTCTGTCGGCCCCATTGTCCCTTGGCTTATCGGGAAATCACGTTTCGCGATTTCATAACTCTTGTTGCTATGTTTCCGCGACTCCCGATATCCCGATACCTGATGAAGCCCTCCTGTGGAGATTTCACCGATGGCGCTAGATGATTTCCACGCATCCTCGGAATGAACGACTGAGATCTTGTCGGGGTCCCTTGCTTTTATTGGGAATTTTCCCATCGGGAGATCGACACTTGCGCTGTCGTGATCCTCCGTCCTCACGGATCTCCGACTCCCGATCCCCTATGGTACTTGGCATTGACCCCCGTGAGAGTTGACCCTTGACACCTGTCCTCCCTCGGTGTATTGGAGTTCACGAGTTCGCGAATCTGAAACCTATGAGTTCTGGGACTTGTGTTTTCCCGAACCCCGATCTGCGATTTCGGTGTGGCGCGACACCTATCCACCACTCTAACCCTGGTGGTCCCCGCTCTGTCCTTGTGCCCATCGGGAAACCGCGTATCGCGATATCGTGATTCCCATTGTCATGTGCACGAGACTATCAATTCCCCGATCTTCGACTCTGTGGGATCTGCTGACACGTGTCCCCGTTGTTTGGACAGCTCCGATTCTATCGGGAAATCGTGGATCGCGATTTCAACATGCATGAGTTCCACACTCCTGAAATCTTCGATGGGTAAAATCCCGATTCCTCCCCGGAACGTTGACACGTGTCCTGCCGAGATCAATGGCTAGGATCCGTTCTCAGGATTTCGAGAACCTCAAGGTCTCGATTCTTTGGATTTACAAAACCTCGATGACTCTGATATCCCGATGACTTTTCTAGGACTCGTCCTCTACGCACTAAGACTTAAACCCCATGCAACTTCTTGAGATCTAATGGCTGAGGGATTTCGCCCGAGATCTGATGGCGCAGATTCATTCTCCCACGTAATAGACAGCTCTCCATCAGGATAATCGATTAGTTGCATGAAACATTACGTAGTGTTAAAATTGCTTTCTTGGCAAGGTTAAATTTGTATGGGTCTATAGTTCCTGAGATTCTTCATTATTTAAAATTTCACTGAGGCTAGTACAGGCAACTAGTTTATACTGTCCCCGTGCGATACCAATCTTCTAATTTTGTTTTATTTTTTTTTTGACTGCGTATTGGCAGTTCCTCATTTTAGGTAAATTCGAGATGAAGTAGGCCTTTTCAAGGTCCTGCAAATGTCCTTTTTGCATTTTATTTAGTATAATTCGTGTAGTTATTGGATCTTGCCAACTTGAAGCCTTCGATAGGAACTTATTTCGTCATTTCATCGATTTCAGGTGTCTATTCCACCCGAAACTTCATTGACAAGTATTGCTCAAAATAATATTAAGTTATCATCTCTGTTTTTTGTGCTTAATAGCTTTATTCAGGCTGCTTTAAGGATAGTCATTTTGTGGGAAGTGATCCTTCCAACTATCCTGTTTGCTGCCACTATTTTAAAGGCATTCCTTTGAATGTTCAGACTAAAACTGTAGTGACCATACATGATCCAGTTACAAGGTATTACCCAAAGCTGTTTCTTGCGATATATGAGATTATTTCCTTGGATAACTTAGGGGTACTACCTAAGTATATTTTCGGATACTGTATCAGTCATATCGGGTCAAACTGAACGTGTTTTGTTTGTAGTTTAAGCGTGGTTGGAGTTAACACTCGAGGTTTTGGCCCTTAGGCCTAGATTTCAAACTAAGATGCTTTGATACCATATGTAAAAACCAAATACTTCTAAACATCATTAAGTTTCATAAACATTTTATTTAGTAAACTGAAACAATAACTTCCTAGCATAATATTCATTTTCATAACAGCAACTTCAGTAACTTAGATTTATCAAAAAAATACTGATTTCATGGCAAAAAGAAATAAATACATAACTTAACAAAGTACCTGGTTCTGATGCTAATTTTTGTTGCCTATGTGCCTTGCTATTGCCTTCCTGCTACCTGCTACATAGATCAACCCTGCCACAAATAGGAAAATAACTTCCCAAAACTACTGTCCTCCCTGCCAACTAGGAAAACTACCTAGCTCCAAGATATCTACGGATATCCTGGCCCCCGTGCCCAAAACCTCCAGCAACTCGGTGCCTCCCCTGTTCAAAAGTGTCACAACCAGCAACCTCGTGCCCCAATCTAATCTCATGTCACAGCCAAAACTCTCGGCTCTCTCCCCCTCTCAACAAAACCAACCATCCTCCTTATTCTCCTTCACTGACTCATGCAGTTACTTCCTCAACCACCCCCCTGCATGTCCCTTCTCTTGCGTTTAATGTTTTATCTTCTCGGGATTCATTGCCATCCCCTTGTTGCATACGCAACCATTTTTTTATCATATATCATTGATCTCTTAGATTTATTTCTCACGTCATTAAATGTGATCTGTAGTTAAATATTTAATTAATTAATCTCAATTATATCCTTTAATTAATTAATAACCCATTTTATTACGATCATTAAATCATATTTGTTTAATTAATAACTTGTTACCATAATTAATCCCCTAATTAGTTTTACTTTATAATCTTTAAACATTTATCCAACTAGGGTCGTTACATTGGGAGATCCTCAAAGAGCCTCCCCATTGTTTTGTCTCTTGC